>JAMOIN010000397.1:0-15165 GCA_024666655.1 Dascyllus trimaculatus
TTGTTTCAAGGAATTCACTCCGTACAGTGAGTGGCAAAAGTGAAATGTTCAGTCCGCGAAAAGCTGTTTTGGAGCATTAGAAACAGCTAGACTGGACTTTTTGAAAAATCAATGTTTACAAACATGTTTCACTGTCAGATGCTGTTCAAATATGATGAAAATGAAGGCAAAAGCTGTTTCCAGTCACGTTGTATCAAGGAATTGACTCCATGCAGTGAGCGGCAAAAGTCGCATTTTCAGCCCGCGAAAAGCTGTTTTAGAGCATTAGAGAGAGCAACAGTGCACTTTTTCAAAATCAGTGTTTACAAACATGTTTCACTGTCAGATGCTGTTCAAACATGATAAAAATGAAGGCAAAAGCTGTTTCCAGTCACGTTGTATCAAGGAATTGACCCTAAACAGTGACTGGCAAAAGTGACATTTTCAGCATGCGAAAAGCTGTTTTAGAGCAATAGAAATAGCAAAACCTACACTTTTTCAAAATCAATGTTTACAAACATGTTTCACTGTCAGATGCTGTTCAAACATGATAAATATAAAGGCAAAAGCTGTTTCCAGTCACGTTGTGTAAGGGAATTGAGAGGACACAGTTACTGACAAAAGTGGCATTTTCAGCCCGCGAAAAGCTCTTTTAGAGCATAAGAAATAGCGAAAGTGCACTTTTTGAAAATCAATGTTTACAAACATGTTTCACTGTCAGATGCTGTTCAAATATGTATAATATGAAGGCAAAAGCTGTTTCCAGTCACGTTGTATCAAGGAATTGACTCCATACAGTGAGTGGCAAAAGTGGCATTTTCAGCATGCGAAAAGCTGTTTTAGAGCATTAGAAAGAGCAACGGTGCACTTTTTTAAAATCAATGTTTACAAACATGTTTCACTCTCAGATGCGGTTCAAATATGTTTAATATGAAGGCAAAAGCTGTTTCCAGTCACGTTGTATCAAGGAATTGACTTCATACAGTGAGCGGCAAAAGTGGCATTTTCAGCACGCGAAAAGCTGTTTTAGAGCATTAGAAACAGCTGAACTGCAGTTTTTCAAAATCAATGTTTACAAACATGTTTCACTGTCAGATGCTGTTCAAATATGATAAATGTGAAGGCAAAAGCTGTTTCCAGTCACGTTGTATCAAGGAATTGAATCCATACAGTAAGTGGCAAAAGTGGCATTTTCAGCCACCGAAAAGCTGTTTTAGAGCATTAGAAACAGCTGAACTGCAGTTTTTCAAAATCAATGTTTACAAACATGTTTCACTGTCAGATGCTGTTCAAATATGATAAATGTGAAGGCAAAAGCTGTTTCCAGTCACGTTGTATCAAGGAATTGAATCCATACAGTGAGTGGCAAAAGTGGCATTTTCAGCCCGCGAAAAGCTGTTTTAGAGCATAAGAAATAGCAAAGGTGCACTTTTTGAAAATCAATGTTTACAAACATGTTTCACTCATCAAGGTACTGTTTAAAATATACAGTAAATAACTGAGGCAGAAGCTTTCCAGTCACGTTTATCAGAGTTAATCCACTCTGGTGAAGTAGAAGCAAAAGTCGCATTTACAAATAGCGAAATGTTTGAAACCTAGAGAGGCATGGTGCCACTTTCAAAATCAATGTTTCACATGTTTCACTAATCAGATGCGCTGAACTCAAATGTTTGATGAAATGTGAAGGCAAAAGCTGTTTCCAGTCAGTTGTATCCAAGGAATTGACTCACAGTGGTGGCAAAAATTGGCATTTACAAGGCGAAAAGATGTTTCAGACATGAGAAACAAGCTGGAGCTGTGGTTTTCAAATCTATTCCAACATGTTTCCCACGGTCACATGCTGTCAATGTAAATGCTGGTAAAATATGAGAGGCAAAAGCTGTTTCAGTCACGTTATCAAAGGAGTGACTAAGCAGTGACTGGCAAGGCAAGTTTTCAGCACAGCTTTATTTTAGAGCATTAGAAATAGCAAAACCTACACTTTTTCAAAATCAATGTTTACAAACATGTTTCACTGTCAGATGCTGTTCAAATATGATAAATGTGAAGGCAAAAGCTGTCTCCAGTCACGTTGTATCAAGGAATTGACTCCATACAGTGATTGGCAAAAGTGGCATTTCAGGCCGCGAAAAGATGTTTTAGAGCATGAGAAACAGCTAGACTGTAGTTTTTCAAAATCAATGTTTCCAAACATGTTTCACGGTCACATGCTGTTCAAATATGATAAATATGAAGGCAAAAGCTGTTTCCAGTCACGTTGTATCAAGGAATTGACCCTAAACAGTGACTGGCAAAAGTGGCATTTTCAGCATGCGAAAAGCTGTTTTAGAGCATTAGAAATAGCAAAACCTACACTTTTTCAAAATCAGTGTTTACAAACATGTTTCACTGTCAGATGCTGTTCAAATATGATAAATATAAAGGCAAAAGCTGTTTCCAGTCACGTTGTGTAAGGGAATTGAGAGGACACAGTTACTGACAAAAGTGGCATTTTCAGCCCGCGAAAAGCTGTTTTAGAGCATAAGAAATAGCAAAGGTGCACTTTTTGAAAATCAATGTTTACAAACATGTTTCACTGTCAGATGCTGTTCAAATATGATAAATGTGAAGCCAAAAGCTGTTTCCAGTCACGTTGTATAAAGGAATTGAATCCATACAGTAAGTGGCAAAAGTGGCATTTTCAGCCCGCGAAAAGCTGTTTTAGAGCATTAGAAACAGCTGAACTGCAGTTTTTCAAAATCAATATTTACAAACATGTTTAACGGTCAGATGCTGTTCAAATATGATAAATGTGAAGGCAAAAGTGGTTTCCATTCACGTTGTATCAAGGAATTGAATCCATACAGTAAGTGGCAAAAGTGGCATTTTCAGCCACCGAAAAGCTGTTTTAGAGCATAAGAAATAGCAAAGGTGCACTTTTTGAAAATCAATGTTTACAAACATGTTTCACTGTCAGATGCTGTTGAAATATGATAAATCTGAAGGCAAAAGCTGTTTCCAGTCATGTTGTTCACGGGAATTGAGAGGACACAGTTAGTGACAAAAGTGGCATTTTCAGCCCGCGAAAAGCTGTTTTAGAGCATTGGAAATTGCCAAAGTGCACTGTTTGAAAATCAGTGTTTACGAACATGTTTCACTGTAAGATGCTGTTCAAATTGTTGAATATGAAGGCAAAAGCTGTTTCCAGTCACGTTGTATCAAGGAATTGACCCTATAGAGTGACTGGCAAAAGTGGCATTTTCAGCCCGCGAAAAGCTGTTTTAGAGCATGAGAAAAACTAGACTGCAGTTTTACAAAATCAATGTTTACAAACATGTTTCACTGCCAGATGTTGTTCAAATCTGATAAATATGAAGCCAAAAGCTGTTTCCAGTCATGTTGTGCTCGGGAATTGAGAGGACACAGTTAGTGACAAAAGTGGCATTTTCAGCCCGCGAAATGCTGTTTTAGAGCATAAGAAATAGCAAATGTGCACTTTTTGAAAATCAATGTTTATAAACATGTTTCACTGTCAGATGCTGTTCAAATATGATAAATGTGAAGGCAAAAGCTGTTTCCAGTCACGTTGTATCAAGGAATTGAAACCATACAGTAAGTGGCAAAAGTGGCATTTTCAGCCCGCGAAAAGCTGTTTTAGAGCATAAGAAATAGCAAAGGTGCACTTTTTGAAAATCAATGTTTACAAACATGTTTCACTGTCAGATGCTGTTCAAATATGATAAATATGAAGGCAAAAGCTGTTTCCAGTCACGTTGTATCAAAGAATTGACTCCATACAGTGAGTGGCAAAAGTGGCATTTTCAGCCAGCGAAAAGCTGTTTTAGAGCATTAGAAATAGCAACAGTGCACTTTTTCAAAATCAATGTTTACAAACATGTTTCACTGTCAGATGCTGTTCAAATATGATAAAAATGAAGGCAAAAGCTGTTTCCAGTCACGTTGTATCAAGGAATTGACTCCATGCAGTGAGCGGCAAAAGTCGCATTTTCAGCCCGCGAAAAGCTGTTTTAGAGCATTAGAGAGAGCAACAGTGCACTTTTTCAAAATCAATGTTTACAAACATGTTTCACTGTCAGATGCTGTTCAAACATGATAAAAATGAAGGCAAAAGCTGTTTCCAGTCACGTTGTATCAAGGAATTGACCCTAAACAGTGACTGGCAAAAGTGACATTTTCAGCATGCGAAAAGCTGTTTTAGAGCATTAGAAATAGCAAAACCTACACTTTTTCAAAATCAATGTTTACAATCATGTTTCACTGTCAGATGCTGTTCAAATATGATAAATATAAAGGCAAAAGCTGTTTCCAGTCACGTTGTGTAAGGGAATTGAGAGGACACAGTTACTGACAAAAGTGGCATTTTCAGCCCGCGAAAAGCTGTTTTAGAGCATAAGAAATAGCGAAAATGCACTTTTTGAAAATCAATGTTTACAAACATGTTTCACTGTCAGATGCTGTTCAAATATGTTTAATATGAAGGCAAAAGCTGTTTCCAGTCACGTTGTATCAAGGAATTGACTCCATACACTGAGTGGCAAAAATCGCATTTTAAGCCCTCGAAAAGCTGTTTTAGAGCATTAGAAAGAGCAACGGTGCACTTTTTGAAAATCAATGTTTACAAACATGTTTAACTGTCAGATGCTGTTGAAATATGTTTAATATGAAGGCAAAAGCTGTTTCCAGTCACGTTGTATCAAGGAATTGACTCCATACAGTGAGTGGCAAAAGTCGCATTTTCAGCCCGCGAAAAGCTGTTTTAGAGCATTAGAAAGAGCAACGGTGCACTTTTTGAAAATCAATGTTTCCAAACATGTTTCACTCTCAGATGCGGTTCAAATATGTTTAATATGAAGGCAAAAGCTGTTTCCAGTCACGTTGTATCAAGGAATTGACTTCATACAGTGAGCGGCAAAAGTGACATTTTCAGCCACCGAAAAGCTGTTTTAGAGCATTAGAAACAGCTGAACTGCAGTTTTTCAAAATCAATGTTTACAAACATGTTTCACTTTCAGATGCTGTTCAAATATGATAGATATGAAGGCAAAAGCTGTTTCCAGTCACGTTGGATGAAGGAATTGACTCCATACAGTGAGTGGCAAAAGTGGCATTTTCAGCCCGCGAAAAGCTGTTTTAGAGCATTAGAAACAGCTGAACTGCAGTTTTTCAAAATCAATGTTTACAAACATGTTTAACTGTCAGATGCTGTTCAAATATGATAAATGTGAAGGCAAAAGTTGTTTCCATTCACGTTGTATCAAGGAATTGAATCCATACAGTAAGTGGCAAAAGTGGCATTTTCAGCCACCGAAAAGGTGTTTTAGAGCATGAGAAACAACTAGACTGCAGTTTTTCAAAATCAATGTTTACAAACATGTTTCACTGCCAGATGTTGTTCAAATCTGATAAATATGAAGCCAAAAGCTGTTTCCAGTCATGTTGTGCTCGAGAATTGAGAGGACACAGTTAGTGACAAAAGTGGCATTTTCAGCCCACGAAAAGCTGTTTTAGAGTATAAGAAATAGCAAAGGTGCACTTTTTGAAAATCAATGTTTACAAACATGTTTCACTGTCAGATGCTGTTCAAATATGATAAATGTGAAGGCAAAAGCTGTTTCCAGTCACGTTGTATCAAGGAATTGACTCTATACAGTGAGCGGCAAAAGTCGCATTTTCAGCCCGCGAAAAGCTGTTTTAGAGCATTAGAGAGAGCAACAGTGCACTTTTTCAAAATCAATGTTTACAAACATGTTTCACTGTCAGATGCTGTTCAAATATGATAAATGTGAAGGCAAAAGCTGTTTCCAGTCACGTTGTATCAAGGAATTGAATCCATACAGTAAGTGGCAAAAGCGGCATTTTCAGCCCGCGAAAAGCTGTTTTAGAGCATTAGAAATAGCAACAGTGCACTTTTTCAAAATCAATGTTTACAAACTTGTTTCACTGTGGGATACCTTTCAAGTATGATGAATATGAAGGCAAAAGCTGTTTCCAGTCACGTTGTATCAAGGAATAGACTCCATACAGTGAGTGGCAAAAGTCGCATTTTCAGGACGCGAAAAGCTGTTTTAGAGCATTAGAAACAGCTGAACTGCAGTTTTTTAAAATCAATGTTTACAAACATGTTTCACTGTCAGATGCTGTTCAAATATGATAAATGTGAAGGCAAAAGTTGTTTCCAGTCACGTTGTATCAAGGAATTGAATCCATACAGTAAGTGGCAAAAGTGACATTTTCAGCCACCGAAAAGCTGTTTTAGAGCATTAGAAACAGCTGAACTGCAGTTTTTCAAAATCAATGTTTACAAACATGTTTCACTGTCGGATACTGTTCAAATATGATGAATATGAAGGCAAAAGCTGTTTCCAGTCACGTTGTATCAAGGAATAGACTCCATACAGTGACTGGCAAAAGTGGCATTTTCAGGACGCGAAAAGCTGTTTTAGAGCATTAGAAACAGCAAAGGTGCACTTTTTGAAAATCAATGTTTCCAAACATGTTTCACTCTCAGATGCGGTTCAAATATGTTTAATATGAAGGCAAAAGCTGTTTCCAGTCACGTTGTGTAAGGGAATTGAGAGGACACAGTTAGTGACAAAAGTGGCATTTTCAGACCGCGAAAAGCTGTTTTAAGGCATAAGAAATAGCAAAAGTGCGCTTTTTCAAAATCAATGTTTACAAACATGTTTCACTGTCAGATGCTGTTCAAATATGATAAATATGAAGGCAAAAGCTGTTTCCAATCACGTTGTATCAAGGAATTGACTCCATACAGTGAGTGGCAAAAGTGGCATTTCAGGCCGCGAAAAGATGTTTTAGAGCATTAGAAACAGCTAGACTGCAGTTTTTCAAAATCAATGTTTCCAAACATGTTTCACGGTCACATGCTGTTCAAATATGATAAATATGAAGGCAAAAGCTGTTTCCAGTCACGTTGTATCAAGGAATTGACCCTAAACAGTGACTGGCAAAAGTGGCATTTTCAGCATGCGAAAAGCTGTTTTAGAGCATTAGAAATAGCAAAACCTACACTTTTTCAAAATCAATGTTTACAAACATGTTTCACTGTCAGATGCTGTTCAAATATGATAAATATGAAGGCAAAAGCTGTTTCCAGTCACGTTGTGTAAGGGAATTGAGAGGACACAGTTACTGACAAAAGTGGCATTTTCAGCCACCGAAAAGCTGTTTTAGAGCATTAGAAACAGCTGAACTGCAGTTTTTCAAAATCAATGTTTACAAACATGTTTCACTGTCAGATGCTGTTAAAGTGTGATAAATATGAAGGCAAAAGCTGTTTCCAGTCACGTTGTATCAAGGAATTGAATCCATATAGTAAGTGGCAAAAGTGGCATTTTCAGCCCGCGAAAAGCTGTTTTAGAGCATTAGAAACAGCTGAACTGCAGTTTTTCAAAATCAATGTTTACAAACATGTTTAACTGTCAGATGCTGTTCAAATATGATAAATGTGAAGGCAAAAGTTGTTTCCATTCATGTTGTATCAAGGAATTGAATCCATACAGTAAGTGGCAAAAGTGGCATTTTCAGCCACCGAAAAGCTGTTTTAGAGCATAAGAAATAGCAAAGGTGCACTTTTTGAAAATCAATGTTTACAAACATGTTTCACTGTCAGATGCTGTTGAAATATGATAAATCTGAAGGCAAAAGCTGTTTCCAGTCACGTTGTATCAAGGAATTGACTCCATACAGTGAGCGGCAAAAGTCGCATTTTCAGCCCGCGAAAAGCTGTTTTAGAGCATGAGAAACAACTAGACTGCAGTTTTTCAAAATCAATGTTTACAAACATGTTTCACTGCCAGATGTTGTTCAAATCTGATAAATATGAAGCCAAAAGCTGTTTCCAGTCATGTTGTGCTCGAGAATTGAGAGGATACAGTTAGTGACAAAAGTGGCATTTTCAGACCGCGAAAAGCTGTTTTAGAGCATAAGAAATAGCAAAGGTGCACTTTTCGAATATCAATGTTTACAAACATGTTTCACTGTCAGATGCTGTTCAAATATGATAAATGTGAAGGCAAAATCTGATTCCAGTCACGTTGTATCAAGGAATTGAAACCATACAGTAAGTGGCAAAAGTGGCATTTTCAGCCCGCGAAAAGCTGTTTTAGAGCATAAGAAATAGCAAAGGTGCACTTTTTGAAAATCAATGTTTACAAACATGTTTCACTGTCAGATGCTGTTCAAATATGATAAATGTGAAGGCAAAAGCTGTTTCCAGTCACGGTGTATCAAGGAATTGACTCCATACAGTGAGCGGCAAAAGTCGCATATTCAGCCCGCGAAAAGCTGTTTTAGAGCATTAGAGAGAGCAACAGTGCACTTTTTCAAAATCAATGTTTCCAAACATGTTTCACTGTCAGATGCTGTTCAAATATGATAAAAATGAAGGCAAAAGCTGTTTCCAGTCACGTTGTATCAAGGAATTGACTCCATGCAGTGAGCGGCAAAAGTCGCATTTTCAGCCCGCGAAAAGCTGTTTTAGAGCATTAGAGAGAGCAACAGTGCACTTTTTCAAAATCAGTGTTTACAAACATGTTTCACTGTCAGATGCTGTTCAAACATGATAAAAATGAAGGCAAAAGCTGTTTCCAGTCACGTTGTATCAAGGAATTGACCCTAAACAGTGACTGGCAAAAGTGACATTTTCAGCATGCGAAAAGCTGTTTTAGAGCATTAGAAATAGCAAAACCTACACTTTTTCAAAATCAATGTTTACAAACATGTTTCACTGTCAGATGCTGTTCAAATATGATAAATATAAAGGCAAAAGCTGTTTCCAGTCACGTTGTGTAAGGGAATTGAGAGGACACAGTTACTGACAAAAGTGGCATTTTCAGCCCGTGAAAAGCTGTTTTAGAGCATTAGAAACAGCTGAACTGCAGTTTTTCAAAATCAATGTTTACAAACATGTTTCACTGTCAGATGCTGTTGAAATATGATAAATATGAAGGCAAAAGCTGTTTCCAGTCACGTTGTATCAAGGAATTGAATCCATACAGCAAGTGGCAAAAGTGGCATTTTTAGCCCGCGAAAAGCTGTTTTAGAGCATTAGAAACAGCTGAACTGCAGTTTTTCAAAATCAATGTTTACAAACATGTTTAACTGTCAGATGCTGATCAAATATGATAAATGTGAAGGCAAAAGTTGTTTTCATTCACGTTGTATCAAGGAATTGAATCCATACAGTAAGTGGCAAAAGTGGCATTTTCAGCCACCGAAAAGCTGTTTTAGAGCATTAGAAACAGCTGAACTGCAGTTTTTCAAAATCAATGTTTACAAACATGTTTCACTGTCAGATGCTGTTGAAATATGATAAATATGAAGGCAAAAGCTGTTTCCAGTCATGTTGTGCACGAGAATTGAGAGGACACAGTTAGTGACAAAAGTGGCATTTTCAGCCCGCGAAAAGCTGTTTTAGAGCATTGGAAATAGCCAAAGTGCACTGTTTGAAAATCAGTGTTTACAAACATGTTTCACTGTAAGATGCTGTTCAAATTGTTGAATATGAAGGCAAAAGCTGTTTCCAGTCACGTTGTATCAAGGAATTGACTTCATACAGTGAGCGGCAAAAGTGACATTTTCAGCCCGCGAAAAGCTGTTTTAGAGCATTAGAAACAGCTGAACTGCAGTTTTTTAAAATCAATGTTTACAAACATGTTTCACTGTCAGATGCTGTTGAAATATGATAAATCTGAAGGCAAAAGTTGTTTCCAGTCACGTTGTTCACGGGAATTGATAGGACACAGTTCGTGACAAATATGGCATTTTCAGCCCGCGAAAAGCTGTTTTAGAGCATGAGAAACTGCTAGACTGCAGTTTTTCAAAATCAATGTTTACAAACATGTTTCACTGTCAGATGCTGTTCAAATATGTTTAATATGAAGGCAAAAGCTGTTTCCAGTCACGTTGTATCAAGGAATTGACTCCATACAGTGAGTTGCAATAGTCGCATTTTCAGCCCGCGAAAAGCTGTTTCAGAGCATTAGAAAGAGCAACGGTGCACTTTTTGAAAATCAATGTTTACAAACATGTTTCACTGTCAGATGCTGTTCAAATATGATAAATATGAAGGCAAAAGCTGTTTCCAGTCACGTTGTATCAAGGAATTGACCCTAAACAGTGACTGGCAAAAGTGGCATTTTCAGCATGCGAAAAGCTGTTTTAGAGCATTAGAAATAGCAAAACCTACACTTTTTCAAAATCAATGTTTACAAACATTTTTCACTGTCAGATGCTGTTCAAATATGATAAATATGAAGGCAAAAGCTGTTTCCAGTCACGTTGTGTAAGGGAATTGAGAGGACACAGTTACTGACAAAAGTGGCATTTTTAGCCCGCCAAAAGCCGTTTTAGAGTATTAGAAATAGCAAAGGTGCAGTTTTTGAAATTCAATGTTTACAAACATGTTTCACTGTCAGATGCTGTTCAAATATGATAAATGTGAAGGCAAAAGCTGTTTCCAGTCACGTTGTATAAAAGAATTGAATCCATACAGTAAGTGGCAAAAGTGGCATTTTCAGCCCGCGAAAAGTTTTTTAGAGCATGAGAAACAGTTAGACTGCAGTTTTTCAAAATCAATTTTAACAAACATGTTTCACTGTCGATGATGTTCAAATATGACAAAAATGAAGGCAAAAGCTGTTTCCAGTCACGTTGTATCAAGGAATTGACTCCATACAGTGAGCGGCAAAAGTTGCATTTTCAGCCCGCGAAAAGATGTTTTAGAGCATTAGAAAGATCAACTATGCACTTTTTCAAAATCAATGTTTACAAACATGTTTCACTCTCGATGCTGTTCAAATATGATAAAAATGAAGGCAAAAGCTGTTTCCAGTCACGTTGTATCAAGGAATTGACTCCATACAAAATGGCAAATGTGGCATTTTCAGCCAGCGAAAAGCTGTTTTAGTTCATTAGAAAGAGTAGAGGTGCACTTTTTGAAAATCAATGTTTACAAACATGTTTCACTGTCAGATGCTGTTCAAATATGATAAATATGAAGGCAAAAGCAATTTCCAGTCACGTTGTATAAAGGAATAGACTCCATACAGTGAGTGGCAAAAGTGGCATTTTCAGCCCGCGAAAAGCTGTTTTAGAGCATTAGAAATAGCAAAACTTACACGTTTTCAAAATCAATGTTTCCAAACATGTTTCACTCTCAGATGCGGTTCAAATATGTTTAATATGAAGGCAAAAGCTGTTTCCATTCACGTTGTGTAAGGGATTTGAGAAGACACAGTTACTGACAAAAGTGGCATTTTCAGACCGCGAAAAGCTGTTTTAGAGCATAAGAAATAGCAAAAGTGCGCTTTTTCAAAATCAGTGTTTACAAACATGTTTCACTGTCAGATGCTGTTCAAATATGATAAATATGAAGGCAAAAACTGTTTCCAGTCACGCTGTATCAAGGAATTGACCCTATGCAGTGACTGGCAAAAGTGGCATTTTCAGCCCGCGAAAAGCTGTTTTAGAGCATTGGCAATAGCCAAAGTGCACTTTTTGAAAATCAATGTTTAGAAACATGTTTCACTGTCAGATGCTCTTCAAATATGATAAAAATAATGGCAAAAGCTGTTTCCAGTCACGTTGTATCAAGGAATTGACTCCATACAGTAAGTCTGAAAAGTAGCATTTTCAGTCTGCGAAAAGTTGTTTTAGAGCATGAGAAACAGCTAGACTGCAGTTTTTCAAAATCAATGTTTCCAAACATGTTTAACTGTCACATGCTGTTCAAATATGATAAATATGAAGGCAAAAGCAATTTCCAGTCACGTTGTATCAAGGAATTGACTCCATACAGTCAGTGGCAAAAGTGGCATATTCAGCCCGCGAAAAGCTGTTTCAGAGCATTAGAAATAGCAACAGTGCACTTTTTCAAAATCAATGTTTACAAACATGTTTCACTGTCGGATACTGTTCAAATATGTTTGATATGAAGGCAAAAGCTGTTTCCAGTCACGTTGTGTAAGGGAATTGAGAGGACACAGTTAGTGACAAAAGTGGCATTTTCAGACGGCGAAAAGCTGTTTTAAAGCATAAGAAATAGCAAAAGTGCGCTTTTTCAAAATCAATGTTTACAAACATGTTTCACTGTCAGATGCTGTTCAAATATGATAAATATGAAGGCAAAAGCTGTTTCCAATCACGTTGTATCAAGGAATTGACTCCATACAGTGAGTGGCAAAAGTGGCATTTCAGGCCGCGAAAAGATGTTTTAGAGCATGATAAACAGCTAGACTGCAGTTTTTCAAAATCAATGTTTCCAAACATGTTTCACGGTCACATGCTGTTCAAATATGACAAATATGAAGGCAAAAGCTGTTTCCAGTCACGTTGTATCATGGAATTGACTCCATACAGTAAGTATCAAAAGTGGCATTTTCAGCCCGCGAAAAAGCTGTTTTAGAGCATTAGAACTAGCAACAGTGCACTTTTTGAAAATCAATGTTTACAAACATGTTTCACTGTCACATGCTGTTCAAATATGACAAATATGAAGGCAAAACCTGTTTCCAGTCACGTTGTATCAAGGAATTGACTCCATACAGTGAGTGGCAAAAGTCGCATTTTCAGCCCGCGAAAAGCTGTTTTAGAGAATTAGAAAGAGCAACGGTGCACTTTTTGAAAATCAATGTTTACAAACATGTTTCACTGTCAAATGCTGTTCAAATATGTTTAATATGAAGGCAAAAGCTGTTTCCAGTCACGTTGTATCAAGGAATTGACTCCATACAGTGAGTGGCAAAAGTCGCATTTTCAGCCCGCGAAAAGCTGTTTTAGAGCATTAGAAAGAGCAACGGTGCACTTTTTGAAAATCAATGTTTACAAACATGTTTCACTGTCAGATGCTGTTCAAATATGTTTAATATGAAGGCAAAAGCTGTTTCCAGTCACGTTGTATCAAGGAATTGACTCCATGCAGTGAGTGGCAAAAGTTGCATTTTCAGCCCGCGAAAAGCTGTTTTAGAGCTTTAGAGAGAGCAACAGTGCACTTTTTCAAAATCAATGTTTACAAACATGTTTCACTGTCAGATGCTGTTCAAACATGATAAAAATGAAGGCAAAAGCTGTTTCCAGTCACGTTGTATCAAGGAATTGACCCTAAACAGTGACTGGCAAAAGTGGCACTTTCAGCATGCGAAAAGCTATTTTAAAGCATTAGAAATAGCAAAACCTACACTTTTTCAAAATCAATGTTTACAAACATGTTTCATGTCAGATGCTGTTCAAATATGATAAATATGAAGGCAAAAGCTGTTTCCAGTCACGTTGTGTAAGGGAATTGAGAGGACACAGTTACTGACAAAAGTGGCATTTTAAGCCCGCGAAAAGCTGTTTTAGAGCATAAGAAATAGCAAAAGTGCACTTTTTGAAAATCAATGTTTACAAACATGTTTCACTGTCAGATGCTGTTCAAATATGTTTAATATGAAGGCAAAAGCTGTTTCCAGTCACGTTGTATCAAGGACTTGACTCCATACAGTGAGTGGCAAAAGTCGCATTTTCAGCCCGCGAAAAGCTGTTTTAGAGCATTAGAAAGAGCAACGGTGCACTTTTTGAAAATCAATGTTTACAAACATGTTTCACTCTCAGATGCGTTTCAAATATGTTTAATATGAAGGCAAAAGCTGTTTCCAGTCACGTTGTATCAAGGAATTGACTCCATACAGTGAGTGGCAAAAGTCGCATTTTCAGCCCGCGAAAAGCTGTTGTAGAGCATTAGAAAGAGCAACGGTGCACTTTTTGAAAATCAATGTTTACAAACATGTTTCACTGTCAGATGCTGTTCAAATATGTTTAATATGAAGGCAAAAGCTGTTTCCAGTCACGTTGTATCAAGGAATTGACTCCATACAGTGAGTGGCAAAAGTGGCATTTTCAGCCCGCGAAAAGCTGTTTTAGAGCATTAGAAAGAGCAACGGTGCACTTTTTTAAAATCAATGTTTACAAACATGTTTCACTCTCAGATGCGGTTCAAATATGTTTAATATGAAGGCAAAAGCTGTTTCCAGTCACGTTGTATCAAGGAATTGACTTCATACAGTGAGCGGCAAAAGTGACATTTTCAGCCACAGAAAAGCTGTTTTAGAGCATTAGAAACAGCTGAACTGCAGTTTTTCAAAATCAATGTTTACAAACATGTTTCACTGTCAGATGCTGTTGAAATATGATAAAAATGAAGGCAAAAGCTGTTTCCAGTCACGTTGTATCAAGGAATTGACTCCATACAGTGAGCGGCAAAAGTCGCATTTTCAGCCCGCGAAAAGCTGTTTTAGAGCATTAGAGAGAGCAACAGTGCACTTTTTCAAAATCAATGTTTACAAACATGTTTCACTGTCAGATGCTGTTCAAATATGATAAAAATGAAGGCAAAAGCTTTTTCCAGTCACGTTGTATCAAGGAATTGACTCCATGCAGTGAGCGGCAAAAGTCGCATTTTCAGCCCGCGAAAAGCTGTTTTAGAGCTTTAGAGAGAGCAACAGTGCACTTTTTCAAAATCAATGTTTACAAACATGTTTCACTGTCAGATGCTGTTCAAACATGATAAAAATGAAGGCAAAAGCTGTTTCCAGTCACGTTGTATCAAGGAATTGACCCTAAACAGTGACTGGCAAAAGTGGCATTTTCAGCATGCGAAAAGCTGTTTTAGAGCATTAGAAAGAGCAAAACCTACACTTTTTCAAAATCAATGTTTACAAACATGTTTCACTGTCAGATGCTGTTCAAATATGATAAATATGAAGGCAAAAGCTGTTTCCAGTCACGTTGTGTAAGGGAATTGAGAGGACACAGTTACTGACAAAAGTGGCATTTTCAGCCCGCGAAAAGCTTTTTTAGAGCATGAGAAACAGTTAGACTGCAGTTTTTCAAAATCAATTTTACCAAACATGTTTCACTGTCGATGATGTTCAAATATGACAAAAATGAAGGCAAAAGCTGTTTCCAGTCACGTTGTATCAAGGAATTGACTGTTGCTCTCTCTAATGCTCTAAAACAGCTTTTCGCGGGCTGAAAATGCGACTTTTGCCGCTCACTGCATGGAGTCAATTCCTTGATACAACGTGACGGGAAACAGCTTTTGCCTTCATTTTTATCATATTTGAACAGCATCTGACAGTGAAACATGTTTGTAAACAGTGATTTTGAAAAAGTGCACTGTTGCTCTCT
>JAMOIN010001190.1:0-15154 GCA_024666655.1 Dascyllus trimaculatus
TCCATCCATGGTGCTTTGTGGAACCTCATTTATTTAAAAAATGAAAGAAAAAGTTGCCTCTTACTAAATAGGTCAGGATGAAGCACCATTTATTGTTTCCCAGGCACAGTCACTGCCCGGGTTGACCTGTGTTGCCTTACAGACTGATGTTACAGTCGTATACTCAAACAGCAGTGGGCTCCTCATGACAGAGTTTGTGTGCAATGTGCTGAACAATCGTCACTGTTACGTAACCTGTTAATTGGGCCGTACAGCACAGATTTCCTTTGTGGATGACCTCAGTGGAAAGGTTGTGTCAGGTGAGGGAAGAGAACATGAAGAGGGAAATATTCTGCCTGTCACTCTGCAAGAGAATATTTAATGTTTGCTGATGAGAGGCTCATGGCCCAGTTCTTCTCAGGGCACTTAAAGGATAAGACTGTAGAATGTCAATATGCAAATATACCAGAAAAAGATTACTAATGCATTAAGTTATTTTAGAGCTTCTTATAACCTGATGTGTATTGGAGCCAAAAAGCTATATAAGAACAAAGGTGAATATATATATATATATATATATTTTAAAAATGAAGCCACTCTAAAATAAGACTGAAAATGATACATACCAACAGGCATAGAAGATGTAGATGTTAGATCTGTACGTGATGCCTATTGGTGCTTCAGCCCTCTCTTTCTTGGTGTTGTGGGTTTCAAAAGATGCTGAAAACCTTCCTTTGAGATTCTGCTCCATGTTAACATGCTTCATCTCTTAATTTTGTGCAGATTTTTCAGCTGCGCATTCATGCTGCCAGTCTCCGGATCATCCAGTCTCTACAACATTCCAGTGTGAAAGCTTCTCCCCAGCCATCAGAACGGGTGTCATTTAAGCTGAACATTTATTTGTCTAACATGCTGCAGCTCAACGGAACAATACGGCGAACCATGCCGTCGTGAATCCAAAAGGCAGGGAGAACTGGTAACATCACTTCCTGTTGACATTTCATAATAAAGGCATTTCCTGGGCCGCTGCATAGCTCACTCAGATGAGGTGTTGCCAGTTGGGCGCAGGTGGTCGTGGGTTCGAGTCCGGCTTACGACCACCTGCTGCATGTCTCTCTCCTCTCTACCCCCTTTCACTCTATCAATAAAACTTCAAAAAATCCCCCCCACCCCCCAAAATAATAATTAAAAAAAAGGGCATTTCCTGTTTTAGCTCAAACAAGCATTTCACAATAAGGTATGATCTCATTACTGTCAACAGATTTGTGCTACTTACTGTAAATACATGTCTGTTAATATCACTGTAAACACTGTAAATAGCATATATTTTAACTCTTTGGTTTTTAATATATAACTTAACATCAGTTGTCACCTTTTAATGAATCAGATGAAACAATTCACAACAGGTGTTCAACTGGATTCACGTCTGGTGATTTGGGGAGGTCACTGAAGTTCACACTGTCATGTTTATGAAACCAGTTTGACTTTGGTCTTGTGTGACATGTAGATTTATCCTCCTGAATACTGAAGAGTCAGAGATGTACTCAGGCTCATTTGTCTATCTTTAAACCAATCACCTTGGACAGAGCTGAGCCCAGGATGCAGCAATTATGCCTCTGCAAAATAGTGATGGAGGAACTTTTGCACACAAGGAGGTGAGCACAGTTGTTAAAATAGATAATTAATTCACTGAAAACAAAACAAGCAGGCCTACCTTACTGCACAATTGTTACGGCTCAACTCTACTCAGCTAGCTGTGTTTGGTTTAGAAAAGTCATTTATTCTATAGTCAGTCCCTCCAGGATTTCACGGGTGTTTTTCCAGATTGTTGCTCCTAAAATGCCTGAATTTGCTGGAGCTTTTCTTAAAAATTGCGATGTAAGTTGCGATGTTTTAAGCGTATTTGTTGCAATAAAATTGCGGGAGACAGTAAAAAATTGTCAAAAAGTTGCATTTTTTTTTCTTTGTTTTGTATGATTCATTAAAAAATTTAAAAGTTTAAAAAGTTAATTTCACATCCTGGCACACACGTGTTCACACACACACGCTCACAGCTTGTCACGTCAGTTAATTAATCTAACTTACCTTCATTCTTTCAGTGCTGCCACAGATCTGGATGCAACAGCTTCATCACGGTGGTTTGTCTGGTCTGTGGTCTGCTCGTTTCACCCATTCTCCTGATATGTCTCGCGGTAGAAAAATGTTTGTCAATCAATGAATTTTGTTTTTGTTCCACCTCAATATTCCACGGCGGGCAAAACAGTTTACCTCCGCTCTCATGAAGAACATCAGGGACTTGTTTTGCAGTAGTTTTTGTTGCGTACGTATCTGTATCTTCAAACCATAAACAAGGAAGTGAATTCGGTGACGTACGTGCATTACTGGGGACTGCTGTGATTGGTAGAACTCACGGGAGGCGGGACAAAATTGCGGAAAAGTCGCGGTGATTGGACAAAATTGCAAGGTCGCGCAGAATTCAAGGAGATTGGTTGAATTTGCATTAATTGTTGCGATCGCAACATCGCGAATTCCTGGAGGGACTGTATAGTAGCATAATACACAGAAAAAAGAGAGGGGCAGTGGCTCAGGGCCATCACAACTACCCAAATCCTCAGAAAGAACATGACATCTTCAGTGTGTAGGACGCTGCTCTGAGGTTTGTTGTTGTTTCCAGTCGTGATTTTTAAAAAAAAAAATCTCATGCAGATAGGTTAGGGAGAGGAAGAAACCATGTGAAATGCCAGAAGTCGTGGTTTTAGGTTTTGCTGTGTTTATTTCCTGTTTTTCTGACATTCCCATCTGTTGTGTGGCTCTTGTGTTTTGACTTTCTCCCCTTGTCTCCGTTTCCCTCCTTTTTCCACATGCATCGCCTCGATTTTTGGCTTTGCCTGTGTCATGTCTGTTTCCAGTTTAAGTTTTGACTGGACTTTGGATTATTTCTTGGATCCAAGGCATCTCTAGTTTGCCCTCCTGCCGTCCTGGGTTTGCTTCCCCAACTTTGTAACTGCACCCTGCCTGCTTTGTGTGTGAATTTGGGTCTTCATCTGACCAATTAGTGACAGCCCAGTGGATAAAGTTATACAGAAAGTCTACATCCAGTCAGACTAGACATGTAGTGAGTATTACCGCTTATTCATTGCTTTTGTTTCACCATCTTCACTAAACTCTAAAATATGTAGCAGCATCAAGTCTGTATAGAAAAGTTTCTTCCTCTATTGTACTTGTGATGCTGGAAACTTTAACTACTCCCTAAATGTTCTTGTCCTTCTGGATGTTTGGGGTCAGAACTTGTTGTCTCTAATTACTCTGGATTGTGTGCTTTAGTATTTATAACATCCATGGAGAGACAGTGTGGACGAGTCCCTGGTCTGCCCACTGATGGGAACCGTCAGCGTGGACATCATTAATTGAAACAGTTGGCTGCCGTTTATTTGTTTGTGCTGCTCTGTGGCCGGCCGACTCACTCGCGACAGTTTGTGTCAGGAAACAGTTCCAGCGTTTTAAACTCAGCTCAGCGGGCCGCTTTTGATTGTTGGCACACCAAGAACATCGTCGGCAGACAGGGGATCGGCGACGTATCAGCTTTGTACTCGTATCAAATAAATCTGCAGCGCTGCAATTCATGTAATTGCACTATTTGAAATAAATACCTAAATAAACAACATAAAAAAACACAGACACAGAGATATATATGGCAGATTTTTCTCTGTAACATAGTAAATATACATCATCCATACAGTAACATGGTTAAAATATGTCATTATCATTTTTTGATGCCTGCAGTGTGATGGTTGTATGTATAGACTGTGAGACTTTTGAGAGTTGTAAAAAGCATTGTATTAATATGTTAGCTGATGTGTTTTGGAAAACTCAAATGTTGCCTTAAAAAAAGTGAAGACAGATTTTGAAAATGCACATGTACACGGGGGCTGCACTGTGGCTCGGTTGTTAGTACCGTCACCTCACAGCTAGAAGATCCCCGGTTCGCGTCCCAGTTAGGACGCCTGGGATCTTTCTGTGAGGTTAACTGATGATTCTAAATTGTCTGTTGGTGTGAATGAGAGTGTGCTTGTGTTACAGCCCTGGTCGTGTTGTTTCTGTTCCGTCCTGTGTTTTTTTGTCAGAGTGTGCGCTCATCTTTTCTAGCACAGCTATGCTGATCCTGCCTCCTCCAACCAGCGAACGGTGTCGAGGTCTGATTGGTCCCTGCTGCCACCTCCAGCTTTTTAAATCCCAGGTTTTCCCTCCACCGATTGGAACTCGACTTGGCAGCAGCAGCTCGTAGTTTTTTGTGTGGTTTCAGCGTGAAGAACTTTGTCCTCAGATCTTTTGGTGCAGTTGTGTATCCTGGTGGCTTTATTGCTTAGTTTTGTGGTTTTGGGTGGTAGCTTTGTGTGTTCTCGGGATATTGGTTTTGTAGTTAATATCACTATATATATTTAGCACTGTTTTGTTTTATTTTTGGCTTTGGTCGTTTTCTTACCTGTACATCAGGCCTCTTTTTGTTGTCCAAAAGATTTGTGATTTTGATTTGAAGACAAAGTTTGCCTTTTTTTTTAGTCATTTATGTTGCGTCCCTGACCCTCTAGACTGGATCGTAACAGCTTGGTTGTCTGTCTCTATGTGTAGCCCTGCGATGGACTGGTGACCTGTCCAGGGTGTTCCCTGCCTTCACCTGAGTTGGCTGGGATAGACTCCAGCCTCCCCCAGCGACCCTACAGAGGATTAAGTGGTGTATAGATGATGGATGGATGGACATGGACATGGACAAAAAAATAAATACATTTAAAGGAGATGGTGTCTAATTACAAAGTCAAAAACTGAGCCATGTTCAGTGAAAAGTGGTTTGGTCATGTCACGTTTATCAATGTTAGAAAGTTTACTTTTTTCTATCCTCGTCTTAAATTACTAAAGTCTTTTTTTCCCCTATTTTACTATGATAAGACCTCAAACAACTAAATAAATCTCAATGGATAAATGGATGCCGTGTAAAATATTCAATCAAAAAAACACAAAAATGAGGTCAGTTAGTTCATAATTTCCCTGAACAAAATGACACTGAACTACAGGAAACAAATGTACCAGCAATGAGACACAAAGTGGGCAAAAGCTTTGGTTTCTCTGGTTTTTAGGATTCCTTGTCTTGTTCTCAGAGTAAAAGCATCCAAAACAAGCCCTGGAAATGGAAGCACGTTGGCTCCTTAATTAGTAGCAGCAAATATTGTACTATTATTTCTATTTTTCACGGGGATGCAGCATTAGTAATAAGGTGCAATTGTTCACTAACACAAGCAGCAAGAACACATTGGAGAGTGTTTGATCACACATTACTGGGGTTAACCTCAGGCCTTCTCTCTTTGTCACACACTTTACCCTCCAGGAGGATAATGAAGAGGCCACTGGGACTAAAACTGAGAACAGCACTGGTTGTGTTTCGTTTCTGTTGGAGCAAGTTTGGCAGAGTTGCAGGTCAGAATCTTTAGAAAAGGTTTAATAACATCAGGGCCACTGACTCATTGTTATTTAGTCTCCCTTTTACAGTTTTAATTAATTTGGAGTTTTGCTGGAGTTTTTTCAGATCCCGCTCTGGTCTGGTGATGGAGACTCTGTCACTCATTGTATTTCAAAATTTCTTATTCATAGAGCCTCAGCCTGTTAACTATGGAATCACAGGAGTGCCAAAATAAATAGGAAATAAATGTGGAAATGTAAAGAGAATCAATAAAAGAATCAATAATAAAAAATAAACAAATGTAGTAATATTCTTTTTCCATTTTGCTTTTGCTTATTCCATTTTGTCTTTGCCTTTTCTGATTTGTCTTTGCTTTTTCTGTTTTGTCTTTGCTTTTTCCGTTTTGTCTTTGCTTTTTCCATTTGCCTTTGCTTTTGCTTTTTCCATTTTGTCTTTGCTTTTCTCACTTTGCCTTTGTCTTTTCCATTTGCGTTTTGCCTTTGCCTTTACTTGATGGCTCAAGCTGTCAATCAAATGGCTGTAGGCAGGTCTCTCTCCTTTTGCCTTTGTCTTTTCCATTTGCATTTTGCCTTTGCCTTTACTTCATGGCTCAAGCTGTCAATCAAATGGCTGTGGGCGGGTCTTCCTGTCCAGGATGACTAGTCCATACCTGATCACACGATTCCTGCTGGACAGTGGTAGCTCTGTATACATGCTAGCTCTTAGCGCGGGCGACAGGAAGCAGTGTCACGGGCAAAACAGGGAAATATGGCAGAGATGGACGAATTGAGAAGACTTTCCATGGCATCTTCCACCAACCTTAAAATGTAGTCTGTTGGAAAATTTTCCTCCACATACCGAGCAATTGCCAATAGTTCTTGTTGAACTCCTCTTCTCAATTCGTCCACCTCTGCCATATTTCCCTGTTTTGCCCGTGACACTGCTTCCTGTCGCCCGCGCTAAGAGCTAGCATGTATACAGAGCTACCACTGTCCAGCAGGAATCGTGTGATCAGGTATGGACTAGTCATCCTGGACAGGAAGACCCGCCCACAGCCATTTGATTGACAGCTTGAGCCATGAAGTAAAGGCAAAGGCAAAACGCAAATGGAAAAGACAAAGGCAAAAGGAGAGAGACCCGCCTACAGCCATTTGATTGACAGCTTGAGCCATCAAGTAAAGGCAAAGGCAAAACGCAAATGGAAAAGACAAAGGCAAAGTGAGAAAAGCAAAGACAAAATGGAAAAAGCAAAAGCAAAGGCAAATGGAAAAAGCAAAGACAAAACGGAAAAAGCAAAGACAAAACAGAAAAGGCAAAGACAAAATGGAATAAGCAAAAGCAAAATGGAAAAAGAATATTACTACATTTGTTTATTTTTATTATTGATTCTTTTATTGATTCTCTTTACATTTCCACATTTATTTCCTATTTATTTTGGCACTCCTGTGATTCCATAGTTAACTTGTGGATCTGTTACTGACTGAATATGGAGATGTGTTTTTTTTTTTCGTGGAAACTGATCTTCCCAGCTTAACTTTTTTTTTGTTCTCAACATTCCAAGAAAGTTCTGTGAAGTTCTAGTAATGTTTCTAGTGGGAAGGGTTTTTTTTAAAGTTCCCAGAACTGTTTCTCAGGATGTTCTTCTTAAAGGCCCCGTAAAGTTCTCTTAAGACATTCTAAAAACATTTTCACATTGCTGCACATTGCATTGAACGTTCTTTTTCTGTTATCCTGTAACACTGAGGGAACGTTTTATGGGAAAATGCTCTATAATGTGCTTTTTAATGGAACATAATCTACAACACCCTCCAAACATCCTGTGAATGTTCCAGTTAAAACATTATGTCTTAGTTAATGCTTAACTTTATAGGGGCATTATTTGAAATGCAATTTATCATAAGAACATTCTTTGACAGTTTAAGTAAAATGTTTTCTTTCAAACATTCTTAGAACTTGTAGATAATGTTAGCAGATGTTGTGGGGACATTCTCTGCTTACTGGGTCACTGCACTGAAGTTCTGATATTAAACAGACCATAAAACATCATGGCTGAGAATGTCCGCCTTAAAACTGCAGTGAACCAATGACAGTCTAAAAAAGGGTTTCATACACAACAAATCCAAGGAACAAATCCTGTCAACTTGCAAATTGGAACTTTATTTTATTTATTTTTATCATTGTTCTTCTTCAGAATCAGTTTGAGGTTTGAACATGTATGGCCAAATTACTGAATTACAGGAAGAGATTATTTTAATGAAAGAAACTTTTCAAACAACTAACCCAATAGTAAGTTACATTAAGAAACACAGTTGAGTTTTTAGTGCTTAAATCAACAACCAGAGAGAGATTTTAAAGGGCAAAGATGTAAAAACATTATATGAGAGGTCCTAGGATTGACCCTTGAGGAACTCCACAGGAGGAAGACGGTCAGAATGGTTTGTTAGCAAACACTGTGTGATCAAATTCACAGGAAAGAAACTGTTCATCGAATCAATCCGAACATTGCAGCCCTCTTTCTCACACAATCTAGTTAAATATCATAATCTGCCGTCCTAAAGGAAACTTTTCAGTTCAAGTTTTCTAGATTTTTCAGTCAGTTTTCCTGGAAATTCTCCCATAAGCTTAGATCTCACCAGGTATTTCTAAGAAGGTCCTATGCAGTTCCACTTTTTTATACCTGAGTTTTTAAGAAGAAAATTTAAAAACTGTGGAATATGTGAGTGCAAATAGTCCATTGCCACCAGAATTGTATGAAAAAATTAATAAGTTTTTAAAAAGTTTATGATTAGATGGAAAATGTGCACCACTGAGCTATTTATTTTACAGGTCTGTGGAAATCAGAAATGTTTGTCATCATAACTTCTGATTCAGCGATATCATGAAGTGAATTTTGCACAAAACTAAACATTTTCCACTGTAGCAGAAAATGAGAAATTATAATGCAGTTTAACCAATGTGCAGTGTAAAATCAGATTTATACCATGCGAGTTTAACCCCTTAACGCCGACTGTCGCAAATTCGCAACGTACCGCTACAGCCAAGAGAGCGTATGCATTCCCTCAATGCTGGTTCGTGCATATTCAATACGTACCTAGGAACTATTCAAATAAAGCCTCATAGAAATGTATTTTTCTTTCCCTTTTCATTTTCTGTATCTATTTATGAATTTGGTGTGTGACACATTCCACTAAAAAAGCATTAATCCACCGCAGCTCATAGTCCACCCACACCACACAGCTCCCCTGTGCAGCCTCCCATGAACAATGACTTTACAAACATTTCTCAGTTTGCTGATTTGGATTCTGGATGCATCATTACTTTTCCCTCTTCCCAACCTGCATTTTGAAACACACACACACTCTCACACACATAGGGCTGCTATTTGCGCTACTCTTAGTCTGTGTGTTGCTCACAATGAGCCGAATGTAACACCTCACGCTTGAGCAGGCAGGAATCAAATTTTCTTTTTAGAGTAAGTCTAATGTACCGCCGGCTATGACAACTGAATCAAGTCAAAAACTTGCCAGATCCTCAAATGTATTCTGACAATGGATGCATGTGTTTGCACTCTTGAGTGTTTGTGTGTGTGCGGCGCCACAGATTTTCGCCAACAGGGTCAAATCCTCACAGTGTGGTCAAATTGTAAAAACAAGTAAATGGTGCATGTGTCTGTTCCTGTGCGTCCGCTGCCTAAAGACAATATTTCCTCCGAATAAAATGCTACGAAGGCGAGATCCGGTTCGCTTAAACGCAACAATAAAAGCTGCTTCTGTCTGTGAAATGTGTTTGGCTTAAAGGAGTTTGAGCAAAGTGTTCCATTTGTCAAGAACCATCTGCAGCAAGCGCAAGCATGACTCGGAAATATTCAACCATTCAAATGAATGCAGCTCTTTGACGCCACGTTACGATGCAGGCGGCTCTGCTGCAGCTCGTCACTCCTGTGCGTCACACTGTTTGAGTTCACGTGCAGGCAGCTGTAAGAGTAAAGGTCTGCAGATGTGCACAGAGCCGAGTGCTAAAATGCGTTCTGGCGGTTCTGTTGAGCACGCGTGATGCATTTTCCTGGCGTGATTTAGCTGCTCTGAACAACCCTAAAAGGAAAAGACAAACCACACACAAAAAACCCACAAAGCAGTCAGTGATCGTGTTCTTCCCTGTGGTGGGGCATTTCTACACTAATGGGAGAAGAAACTTAGGAGATGAAAACGCCTCCATCCGCTTGGCACGAATGTTCGCTGAATAATTGGACGAGTATGAAAATGATCTGGACCCTTTACTGAGGCTGCAGTCAACAGATCTCAGCGCTGTGGAGCTCTAATGTACGGGAAAGTGCATTTAAGTGCTACTGTTGTGGCCCGCTGCCTACATTTTTGTCAGTTATTTGTGTGTGTGATTATGGATATGTATTCCAAACTGAACTTGAGCAAAGAACAAATACGTTTCTCTGTGCACGCGTCTAAATATTAATTGTACATCCAGTCTTTATGACTTATTCATCTTTTGCAAGCTCTGCAGCTGCGATGTGACTTCATGAGGACGGACTGCGGTAGTTATAAAAATAAAAAGGCTGGAGACGAAGACGTGAGGCTCAGAGGCTTAGGTTTTGTGACACTTCGTCAAGAACAAAATGGGAGGACATAAAGAAGGAACTGTGCAGCTGTGACGTTAAAGAGTTGCTATTTAACGCTGCATGTGTCACACATCAGTATTAATCAATGTGTTCCTCAGTTTGGTTTGATGCCTACATTTTACATTATTTAATCCTTATTAGTATCTGCACACGACAGTCCATGATTTAGCAGTGCACTATTTTAACACTGACAGACTCCCAATAGAAATTCAATGCAGCAGAACCAGATAAACTTTTCTATTCAGTGCATTTTTCTTCCTAGCTGTACTCATCTGGGTGTCCTCAGCTACTTGCAGATAATGGAGCTTTGAGCTGCGAGCCTGTAGCACACATGAGCAGAAAGTTAAAAAGGGGTAGCAAGCTCACTTCTTTTTAACTTTTCAACCAGATTATTTTTTGCTCCTTTTAAACTTGTTGTATTCGGACTCTTCTGACGTGTACAGTAACAGTCAGACACCCAGAAAATGATTTGCAGAATTGTGTCAGTTGAATTTCTTTTTGTGTGTGTGACTTTAACAAAAAATGCACTTACTCCTGATGTCCTTGAGCTGGAGACATAAATGTGAGGTGACAAAAAAGCAACAACAACCCAAAAAAAAAAAAAAACACTGCAGGAATATAATAAAAACGTGGAGTTCCTGGTGAGATCTGAGACATTTATGGGTAAATGGCAGTACACTTCTCAGAATGGTGGTAATTTTACTGCATTCATGCATTGTGCCCGTTGTACCTTGACTGCTTCGTCTGTATGGGGTCTGATTATAGAGCACCTTTTACAAGGATGAATCGATGCCCACAGCACAGAGCGTACATGATTGTTATATTTATATTCAGTCTGAACACATCTGAAGAAGGACCCAAGTTTATGGTGTCAAAACTGCGTCAGTCGAGGTCAGAGGTGGTGGACAATTGATACACACAATGTTGAGTGGTGTGTCATTGTTGATGAACAGCATATCGCACATTATATATCACTTCCTTAAAACATAACAGAATCCTCCTCATGCTCCATGAAATCCATAAAGACACATCTTTTCAACACTGCCTACAACTCATGACTCCTTTTCTATATGGTCCTTTCTCCATTTTATCATTTTATCTTTAGCATTCTTGCCTTGTCTTTGAATGTTTCAAAAAGCCCTATGGCCCTATATATTATTATTATTATTAATAATAATAATAGTAATAATAATGATAATAATAATAATAATAATAAGAAGAAGAAGAAGAAGAAGAAGAATTATTAATATTATTATTATTATTACCATACACCAATTTATGTCTGCATATATGGTCTGCATATATGCTAACTGTTACTGACATGTACTAGTGATGCTGATGCTGTTTATGGCTTGCTAACTACATGTCACTCCTGGATTACTGACCGTGTATATACACATCTGTGCCTTAAATGGCCATTACAGGAAGATCCAGGGTTCCAGTCTTTGGTTCTGTTGGGGCCTTTTTGTGTGGAGTTTGGATATTCTTCCCCCCGCCATCTAAAGACATGCATGCTAGACTAATTAATGATTCTGTTAACACCGTGACAGACTGGCAGCCTGTTCAGTATGTACCCAGTGTTTTGCCGTATGTCAGTGGGGATAGGCTACAGCTTTCAGCAGTCCTCAACAGGATAAAAAGCAGGTATAGAAAATGTACTCACATCTGCTGTTGCTGTCACTCCTGTTCCACTCATTTTACAGTTTGTGACACATTCCACAGAAAAACTTAGCAGAGACTTGTGGACGGCTACCAAAAGCGCCTAGTTGAGGTAAAAATGGCAAATGGACATTTAACCGTATACTAGCAATGTCATATGTATATTTTTGATCCAAAAGATTTAGTTGTAGAAGACCTATAATAAGTCCATGAAAGAACCAAAATGCAGGATTGTTTTTTTACAAAAACGGATTGTGACGCCCTCTGGCTCTGGGCGCACCTGGGTGGATTCACGCCAGTGACTGAATATAACCTCACTCTGAGCCTTCAGTCTTCGTCGGACCGATGAGCTGAACAGTCAGTTTCTTCCTCAGCAAGTCTGGCTCCCTTACCTGTGTGCCTCGACTAATTGCCTTCTCTTTTGCCTCTAGTTTGAACCTCTGTCTGCCGTGGTGTGTGCTGAACCCACCTTCCCTCCGAAGAACCATCCAGGACCTCACTCCCCCTCCAACCTCCTGGCGTCTGCCTCCACGGATTCTTCTCCCCTCCTTGGAAGGATTTCCACCCTGGACCTTTGCCTTCACCTGCCAAACCACCATCGGCCTGCCACGTTGCCACACGCCATGCTCCGCCTGCCTGGCCACCCCAGCTCCCACTCTCTGGTGTTCCGCAGTTATGTATTTCGTAGTATTACTAGTCCGAGTTTGCCTATTGGCTGGTTCGAGTTTGCATGCACTTCGTTAGCTCCCTGTTAGTGGGTTCAGTCCAGATTTTGATCTGTACTTGTATTGCGCTAGTTAGCTCTCCCTTTGTTTGCTCTGTTCACGTCAATGCTTCTCGCTGTAGCTGCTCTCATGTGGAGCCTGTTCTGTTTTGTTAGTTACATTTGCATTCCTAGCTCGGTGTTACCGTGTATGGGTTTGACCTTTGTACATAGTTCTTTGTTCATTAAAAGCCTTTATTTTGAAACCTGTCGTGTCTTGTTGCACTTGAGTTCCTGGCCGTTTGTAACACATGTTTCAGTGATTACATCATAGAAAATTAAGAGTTACAGAAGTCATTGGAGACTCAAGACTATCATGATATACCTTGTCTTTACAAGTGAATGCAAACTTTTGTTCACAACTGTACACAAAATCTTGGCATATAGCTACAGTTTAGTTAAACTGTGCTTGATACCATGTTAACTAGAGTTTTTATGAGGTGTTGCCAAAAGTTTCAAGTCTGCCACAATAAAAAGCTAATGTTGTACCTGATTTAAATTTGGCCACCTTCAACTTGGGGGTAGTCTTCTTGTTCAGCGATACTCCTCTCCCAGTTGTCCTACAGCTGTTTGAAATGCTCCTTGGAAGCCCTGTGCACCATCTGCTGCATCCTGGATCTCCTTGACTGTTACAAAAGGGTGACCCTTCAATCTAGGATCAATCTAAGGAAAAAGTCGCATGGATCCAAATCCGGTGAATAGGGCATGTGGTGAATGACAACTGTGTTGGTGCAGCCAGAACACTTGCATGTTTTCAACAGACTGTGACATGAGCAAATTCCCAGTGTACAATTTTGTGAACGGTGAAGAAAACAATGAGCATGTTTCTAGAGTCCTCCCGACCTGACACCTTCTTTGGTGTGGGGCTCCTCTGCTACAAATACTGCTGTTTATTCTCTTGGTTGTGGCTGTAGACCCAGTTCTACTGGACATGAATGTTGGGTCATCCTGAGCCTGATGACAGGAAATCTTACACTGGAGGTCAAAGGTGGAATTGCAAAAGCACAGCTGCAAGTGGTCGAAAAATGTCTTTCACACAGGTCCTAATGTTCATTGCATGATGCCACGTGGAATCCTGACTTACAAGACTTCCTGCTAACATTTGCTTTTTGTGCAACATGAGTGGCTGTACACCTACTACAATAGGTGGTCATTGTGCAGTATTGTGTTATAGCATAAACTACAGTAAAAAGTATAACTTCTGTCAGTGGAACATATGTGACAATCTATTTTTATGAGATACCAGCAGTCAGCTGTGACAAATAGCTTCAAAGGATCAAGTAAGGCCAAGTCAAGTGATGCATTTCTAGAGCACAAAGCCCACATTAAAGATCTATTTTTGGCTTTTTGTGCCTTTATTAGATAGGACAGTGGATAGAATCGGAAACGGGAGAGAGTAGGAAAGGACATGCGGTAAACGCCCGAGGTCAGACTCGAACCCGGGACAGCCGCTGCGCCTCTGCACTTGGGTCATATGACAAAACCATTAGGCTATCAGGGTGCCCCCACAAAGCCCACATTAGAAGGATGTCGGGTTGGATGGACAGGTCAACAAAACATTGTTGGTTTAAAACTGGAGACCGCTGCCACTGAATGCTAGCACATTTGTTCATAGCAACGTGGTCAGATTATAAAGGAATACAAGGCATAAAGTTAAACACAGTTTTACACTCTAAACACTTCAAGTCCTTTGTAAGATAACGAGAGACTGTGCACATGTGTGGTTAAAGGGAGGAGACGTGGAAACAGTGTAGGAATTGTGAGCAATTCATAATCAGGATGTGCTTGAATATTCAGCATGCATGAAAGAGTTTTATCCGTTGACTTTTAATTAATTGAAAGCAAGAAAATTGGATTCAACCAGATGGAAACAAAAAGATAAAACCTCCTTGTGTATCTTTCTCTCTCTCACCTGCTGTGTTCCTGGGTCTCTCGTTCCCTCTCTCCATCCCCTGTAACAAGGCACAGAGATCCTTCTTATTAGAACTCATTAAAAAACCGATACTTGCATTGCAGCTTGTTCTAATTCACCTCATGGAGTTGGGAGCTTTGAGGCAGCAGCGATAGAGACACTGGACGTCTGCCTCCAATCGCTGGCTGCAAGGTAATGACAGTATGACATCTGATTCTGTGTCGACTGATGAGCAGATTTAAGCATCTGCTTAAATCTGCACATCTGCTCAGCTGAAGGTCAGCTGCTTGTTGCAGCAAGGCCTCAATGCATTGGAGCTTCCTGGAGGGAAGGAAAACATTTGAAATTCAAGTTGGGACCACTCCAGCAATCTGATTGTGATTCGGTTATTGATTGACAGGAATCATTGTCTTGCTCTGAGGTACTTTAACTGCAGTACCCAGTGAAGTACTAATTAATGCCCCAATAACCCCCCCCCTCAGAAAAAAAAAAATCAACACTGATTGTTTGATTGGTTTCGTTTGCCCCTTGTTTGCTTGGATTGTAATTGTTCTACTTCAAAATATACTGCATGAACTTCTGGTACACTTAGCTTACTGACATGTAATGGATTCACCAAGCTTACAGTAAAAATAAATGACACCCTTTTAATTTTTAATTTGTTTGTTATTCCATGTCCATCTGGTATTAGCATCTAATTTGTATATGGATAACATGTGATCATGAACTTGACCATTATAAATCAAACCTACAGTGGTT
>JAMOIN010000398.1:0-15124 GCA_024666655.1 Dascyllus trimaculatus
GTTTCCAGTCACGTTGTATCAAGGATTTGACTCCATACAGAGAGTGGCAAAAGTGGCATTTTCAGCCAGCGAAAAGCTGTTTTAGAGCATTAGAAATAACAACAGTGCACTTTTTGAAAATCAATGTTTACAAACATGTTTCACTGTCAGATGCTGTTCAAATATGATAAATATGAAGGCAAAAGCTGCTTCCAGTCAGGTTGTGACAAGGAATTGAGTCCATACAGTGAGTGGCAAAAGTGGCATTTTCAGCCGGCGAAAAGCTGTTTTAGAGCATTAGACATAGCAACATAGCACAATTTGAAAATCAATGTTTACAAACATGTTTCACTGTCAGATGCTGTTCAAATATGATAAATATGAAGGCAAAAGCTGTTTCCAGTCACGTTGTGTCAAGGAATTGACTCCATACAGTGAATGGCAAAAGTGGCATTTTCAGCCCGCGAAAAGCTGTTTTAGAGCATTAGAAATAACAACAGTTCACTTTTTGAAAATCAATGTTTACAAACATGTTTCACTGTCAGATGCTGTTCAAATATGATAAATATGAAGGCAAAAGCTGTTTCCAGTCACGTTGTGTCAAGGATTTGACTCCATACAGTGAGTGGCAAAAGTGGCATTTTCAGCCCGCGAACAGCTGTTTTAGAGCATGAGAGAAAGCTTGACTGCAGTTTTTCAAAACAATGTTTACAAACATGTTTCACTCTCAGATGCTGTTCAAATATGATAAATATGAAGGCAAAAGCTTTTTACAGTCACGTTGTATCAAGGAATTGACACCATACAGTAAGTGGCAAAAGTGGCATTTTCAGCCCGCGAAAAGCTGTTTTAGAGCATTAGAAATAGCAACAGTGCACTTTTTGAAAATCTATGTTTACAAACATGTTTCACTGTCAGATGCTGTTCAAATATGATAAATATGAAGGCTAAAGCTGTTTCCAGTCATGTTGTATCAAGGAATTTACTCCATACAGTGAGTGGCAAAAGTGGCATTTTCAGAGCGCGAAAAGCTGTTTTAGAGCATTAGACATAGCAACAGTGCACAATTTGAAAATCAATGTTTACAAACATGTTTCACTGTCAGATGCTGTTCAAATATGATAGATATGAAGGCAAAAGCTGTTTCCAGTCACGTTGGATGAAGGAATTGACTCAATACAGTGAGTGGCAAAAGTGGCATTTTCAGCCAGCGAAAAGCTGTTTTAGAGCATTAGAAACAGGTAGACTGCAGTTTTTCAAAATCAATGTTTACAAACATGTTTCACTGTGAGATGCTGTTCAAATATGATAAATATGAAGGCAAAAGCTGTTTCCAGTCACGTTGTGTCAAGGATTTGACTCCATACAGTGAGTGGCAAAAGTGGCATTTTCAGCCCGCGAAAAGCTGTTCTAGAGCATTAGACATAGCAACAGTGCACAATTTGAAAATCAATGTTTACAAACATGTTTCACTGTCAGATGCTGTTCAAATATAATAGATTTGAAGGCAAAAGCTGTTTCCAGTCACGTTGTATGAAGGAATTGACTCCATACAGTGAGTGGCAAAAGTGGCATTTTCAGCCCGCGAAAAGCTGTTTTAGAGCATGAGAAACAGGTAGACTGCAGTTTTTCAAAATCAATGTTTACAAACATGTTTCACTGTCAGATGCTGTTCAAATATGATAAATATGAAGGCAAAAGCTGTTTCCAGTCACGTTGTGTAAAGGAATTGACTCCATACAGTGAGTGGCAAAAGTGGCATTTTCAGCCTTCGAAAAGCTGTTCTAGAGCATAGACATAGCAACAGTGCACAATTTGAAAATCAATGTTTACAAACATGTTTCACTGTCAGATGCTGTTCAAATATGATAAATATGAAGGCAAAAGCTGTTTCCAGTCACGTTGTATCAAGGAATTGACTCCATACAGTGAGTGGCACAAGTGGCATTTTCAGCCTGCGAAAAGCTGTTTTAGACCATGAGAGACAGGTAGATTGCAGTTTTTCAAAATCAATGTTTACAAACATGTTTCACTGTCAGATGCTGTTCAAATATGATAAATATGAAGGCAAAAGCTGTTTCCAGTCACGTTGTAACAAGGAATTGACTCCATACAGTGAGTGGCACAAGTGGCATTTTCAGCCCGCGAAAAGCTGTTTTAGAGCATTAGAAACAGGTAGACTGCAGTTTTTCAAAATCTATGTTTACAAACATGTTTCACTGTCAGATGCTGTTCAAATATGATAAATATGAAGGCAACGGCTGTTTCCAGTCACGTTGTATCATGTAATGGACTCCATTCAGTGAGTGGCAAAAGTGGCATTTTCAGACAGCGAAAAGCTGTTTTAGAGCATTAGAAAAAGCAACAGTGCACTTTTTCAAAATCAATGTTTACAAACATGTTTCACTGTCAGATGCTGTTCAAATATGATAAATATGAAGGCAAAAGCTGTTTCCAGTCACGTTGTATCAAGGAATTGACTCCATACAGTGAGTGACAAAAGTGTCATTTTCAGCCCGCGAAAAGCTGTTTTAGAGCATAAGAAACAGGTAGACTGCAGTTTTTCAAAATCAATGTTTACAAACATGTTTCACTGTGAGATGCTGTTCAAATATGATAAATATGAAGGCAAAAGCTGTTTCCAGTCACGTTGTGTCAAGGATTTGACTCCATACGGTGAGTGGCAAAAGTGGCATTTTCAGCCCGCGAAAAGCTGTTTTAGAGCATTAGAAATAACAACAGTGCACTTTTTGAAAATCAATGTTTACAAACATGTTTCACTGTCAGATGCTTTTCACATATGATAAATATGAAGGCAAAAGCTGTTTCCAGTCACGTTGTCTCAAGTCATGGACTCCATACAGTGAGTGGCAAAAGTGGCATTTTCAGCCCGCGAAAAGCTGTTTTAGAGCATTAGAAATAACAACAGTGCACTTTTTGAAAATCAATGTTTACAAACATGTTTCACTGTCAAATGCTTTTCACATATGATAAATATGAAGGCAAAAGCTGTTTCCAGTCACGTTGTCTCAAGTCATGGACTCCATACGGTGAGTGGCAAAAGTGGCATTTTCAGCCCGCGAAAAGCTGTTTTAGAGCATTAGACATAGCAACAGTTTACAATTTGAGAATAAATGTTTACAAACATGTTTCACTGCCAGATGCTGTTTAAATATGATAAATATGAAGGCAAAAGCTTTTTCCAGTCACTTTGTATAAAGGAATTGACTCCATACAGTAAATGCAAAAGTGGCATTTTCAGCCCGCGAAAAGCTGTTTTAGAGCATTAGAAATAGCAACAGTGCACTTTTTGAAAATCAATGTTTACAAACATGTTTCACTGTCAGATGCTGTTCAAATATGATAAATATGAAGGCTAAAGCTTTTTCCAGTCATGTTGTATCAAGGAATTTACTCCATACAGTGAGTGGCAAAAGTGGCATTTTCAGCCCGCGAAAAGATGTTTTAGAGCATGGGAAACAGGTAGACTGCAGTTTTTCAATATCAATGTTTACAAACATGTTTCAGTGTCAGATGCTGTTCAAATATGAGAGATATGAAGGCAAAAGCTGTTTCCAGTCACGTTGTATGAAGGAATTGACTCCATACAGTGATTGGCAAAAGTGGCATTTTCAGCCCGCGAAAAGCTGTTTTAGAGCATTAGAAATAGCAACAGTGCACTTTTTGAAAATCAATGTTTACAAACATGTTTCACTGTCAGATGCTGTTCAAATATGATAAATATGAAGGCAAAAGCTTTTTCCAGTCACGTTGTATCAAGGAATTGACACCATACAGTAAGTGGCAAAAGTGGCATTTTCAGCGCGCGAAAAGCTGTTTTAGAGCATTAGAAATAGCAACAGTGCACTTTTTGAAAATCAATGTTTACAAACATTTTTCAGTGTCAGATGCTGTTCAAATATGATAAATATGAAGGCAAAAGCTGTTTCCTGTCACGTTGTATCAAGGAATTGACTCAATACAGTGAGTGGCAAAAGTGGCATTTTCAGCCTGCGAAAAGCTGTTTTATAGCATTAGACATAGCAACAGTGCACTTTTTGAAAATCAATGTTTACAAACATGTTTCACTGTCAGATGCTGTTCAAATATGATAAATATGAAGGCAAAAGCTGTTTCCAGTCACGTTGTATCAAGGAATTGACTCCAGACAGTAAGTGGCAAAAGTGGCATTTTCAGCCCGCGAATAGCTGTTTTCGAGCAATAGAAACGGGTAGACTGCAGTTTTTAAAAATCAATGTTTACAAACATGTTTCACTGTATGATGCTGTTCAAATATGATAAATATGAAGGCAAAAGCTGTTTCCAGTCACGTTGTATGAAGGAATTGACTCCATACAGTGAGTGGCAAAAGTGGCATTTTCAGACCGCGAAAAGCTGTTTTAGAGCATTAGACATAGCAACAGTGCACAATTTGAAAATCAATGTTTACAAACATGTTTCACTGTCAGATGCTGTTCAAATATGATAAATATTAAGGCAAAAGCTGTTTCCAGTCACGTTGTATGAAGGAATTGACTCCATACAGTGAGTGGTAAAGTGGCATTTTCAGCCCGCGAAGAGCTGTTTTAGAGCATTAGAAACAGGTAGACTGCAGTTTTTCAAAATCAATGTTTACAAACATGTTTCACTGTCAGATGCTGTTCAAATATGATAAAAATGAAAGCAAAAGCTGTTTCCAGTCACGTTGTATCAAGGAAATGACTCCATACAGTAAGTGGGAAAAGTGGCATTTTCAGCCCGCGAAAAGCTGTTTTAGAGCATGAGAAACAGCTAGACTGCAGTTTTTCAAAATCAATGTTTACAAACATGTTTCACTGTCAGATGCTGTTCAAGTATGATAGATATGAAGGCAAAAGCTGCTTGCAGTCAGGTTGTGACAAGGAATTGACTCCATACAGTGAGTGGCAAAAGTGGCATTTTCAGCCCGCGAAAAGCTGTTTTAGAGCATTAGACATAGCAACATTGCACTTTTTGAAAATCAATGTTTACAAACATGTTTCACTGTCAGATGCTGTTCAAATATGATAAATATGAAGGCAAAAGCTGTTTCCAGTCATATTGTATCAAGGAATTGACTCCATACAGTGAGTGGCAAAAGTGGCATTTTCAGCCCGCGAAAAGCTGTTTTTGAGCATTAGAAATAACAACAGTTCACTTTTTGAAAATCAATGTTTACAAACATGTTTCACTGTCAGATGCTGTTTAAATATGATAAATATGAAGGCAAAAGCTGTTTCCAGTCACATTGTATCAAGGAATTGACTCCATACAGTGAGTGGCAAAAGTGGCATTTTCAGCCCGCGAACAGCTGTTTTAGAGCATGAGAGAAAGCTTGACTGCAGTTTTTCAAAACAATGTTTACAAACATGTTTCACTGTCAGATGCTGTTCAAATATGATAAATATGAAGGCAAAAGCTTTTTCCAGTCACGTTGTATCAAGGAATTGACACCATACAGTGAGTGGCAAAAGTGGCATTTTCAGCCCGCGAAAAGCTGTTTTAGAGCATTAGAAATAGCAACAGTGCACTTTTTCAAAATCAATGTTTACAAACATGTTTCACTGTCAGATGCTGTTCAAATATGATAAATATTAAGGCAAAAGCTGTTTCCAGTCATGTTGTATCAAGGACTTTACCCATACAGTGAGTGGCAAAAGTGGCATTTTCAGAGCGCCGAAAAGCTGTTTTAGAGCATTAGACATAGCAACAGTGCACAATTTGAAAATCAATGTTTACAAACATGTTTCACTGTCAGATGCTGTTCAAATATGATAGAGGTATAGGCTGGGCAAAGCTGTTTCCAGTCACGTTGTATGAAGGAATTGACTCCATACAGTGAGTGGCAAAAGTGGCATTTTCAGCCCGCGAAAAGCTGTTTTAGAGCATTAGAAACAGGTAGACTGCAGTTTTCAAAATCAATGTTTACAAACATGTTTCACTGTGAGATGCTGTTCAAATATGATAAAATATGAAGGCAAAAGCTGTTTCCAGTCATGTTGTATCAAGTAATTTACTCCATACAGTGAGTGGCAAAAGTGGCATTTTCAGCCCGCGAAAAGCTGTTCTAGAGCATTAGACATAGCAACAGTGCACAATTTGAAAATCAATGTTTACAAACATGTTTCACTGTCAGATGCTGTTCAAATATAATAGATTTGAAGGCAAAAGCTGTTTCCAGTCACGTTGTATGAAGGAATTGACTCCATACAGTGAGTGGCAAAAGTGGGATTTTCAGCCAGCGAAAAGCTGTTTTAGAGCATGAGAAACAGGTAGACTGCAGTTTTTCAAAATCAATGTTTACAAACATGTTTCACTGTCAGATGCTGTTCAAATTCAAATATGATAGATATGAAGGCAAAAGCTGTTTCCAGTCACGTTGTGTAAAGGAATTGACTCCATACAGTGAGTGGCAAAAGTGGCATTTTCAGCCTTCGAAAAGCTGTTCTAGAGCATAGACATAGCAACAGTGCACAATTTGAAAATCAATGTTTACAAACATGTTTCACTGTCAGATGCTGTTCAAATATGATAAATATGAAGGCAAAAGCTGTTTCCAGTCACGTTGTATCAAGGAATTGACTCCATACAGTGAGTGGCACAAGTGGCATTTTCAGCCTGCGAAAAGCTGTTTTAGAGCATGAGAAACAGGTAGACTGCAGTTTTTCAAAATCAATGTTTACAAACATGTTTCACTGTCAGATGCTGTTCAAATATGATAAATATGAAGGCAAAAGCTGTTTCCAGTCACGTTGTAACAAGGAATTGACTCCATACAGTGAGTGGCACAAGTGGCATTTTCAGCCCGCGAAAAGCTGTTTTAGAGCATTAGAAACAGGTAGACTGCAGTTTTTCAAAATCTATGTTTACAAACATGTTTCACTGTCAGATGCTGTTCAAATATGATAAATATGAAGGCTAAAGCTGTTTCCAGTCATGTTGTATCAAGGAATTTACTCCATACAGTGAGTGGCAAAAGTGGCATTTTCAGAGCGCGAAAAGCTGTTTTAGAGCATTAGACATAGCAACAGTGCACAATTTGAAAATCAATGTTTACAAACATGTTTCACTGTCAGATGCTGTTCAAATATGATAGATATAAAGGCAAAAGCTGTTTCCAGTCACGTTGTATGAAGGAATTGACTCCATACAGTGAGTGGCAAAAGTGGCATTTTCAGCCCGCGAAAAGCTGTTTTAGAGCATTAGAACCAGGTAGACTGCAGTTTTTCAAAATCAATGTTTACAAACATGTTTCACTGTGAGATGCTGTTCAAATATGATAAATATGAAGGCAAAAGCTGTTTCCAGTCACGTTGTGTCAAGGATTTGACTCCATACAGTGAGTGGCAAAAGTGGCATTTTCAGCCCGCGAAAAGCTGTTTTAGAGCATTAGAAAGAACAACAGTGCACTTTTTGAAAATCAATGTTTACAAACATGTTTCACTGTCAGATGCTTTTCACATATGATAAATATGAAGGCAAAAGCTGTTTCCAGTCACGTTGTCTCAAGTCATGGACTCCATACGGTGAGTGGCAAAAGTGGCATTTTCAGCCCGCGAAAAGCTGTTTTAGAGCATTAGAAATAACGACAGTGCACTTTTTGAAAATCAATGTTTACAAACATGTTTCACTGTCAAATGCTTTTCACATATGATAAATATGAAGGCAAAAGCTGTTTCCAGTCACGTTGTCTCAAGTCATGGACTCCATACGGTGAGTGGCAAAAGTGGCATTTTCAGCCCGCGAAAAGCTGTTTTAGAGCATTAGACATAGCAACAGTGCACTTTTTGAAAATCAATGTTTACAAACATGTTTCACTGTCAGATGCTGTTCAAATATGATAAATATGAAGGCAAAAGCTGTTTCCAGTCATATTGTATCAAGGAATTGACTCCATACAGTGAGTGGCAAAAGTGGCATTTTCAGAGCGCGAAAAGCTGTTTTAGAGCATTAGAAATAGCAACAGTGCACTTTTTGAAAATCAATGTTTACAAAACATGTTTCACTGTCAGATGCTGTTCAAATATGATAAATATGAAGGCTAAAGCTTTTTCCAGTCATGTTGTATCAAGGAATTTACTCCATACAGTGAGTGGCAAAAGTGGCATTTTCAGCCCGCGAAAAGATGTTTTAGAGCATGGGAAACAGGTAGACTGCAGTTTTTCAATATCAATGTTTACAAACATGTTTCAGTGTCAGATGCTGTTCAAATATGAGAGATATGAAGGCAAAAGCTGTTTCCAGTCACGTTGTATGAAGGAATTGACTCCATACAGTGATTGGCAAAAGTGGCATTTTCAGCCCGCGAAAAGCTGTTTTAGAGCATTAGACATAGCAACAGTGCACAATTTGAAAATCAATGCTTACAAACATGTTTCACTGTCAGATGCTGTTCAAATATGATAGATATGAAGGCAAAAGCTTTTTCCAGTCACGTTGTATCAAGGAATTGACTCCATAAGGTAAGTGGCAAAAGTGGCATTTTCAGCCCGCGAAAAGCTGTTTTAGAGCATTACAAATAGCAACAGTGCACTTTTTGAAAATCAATGTTTACAAACATTTTTCAGTGTCAGATGCTGTTCAAATATGATAAATATGAAGGCAATAACTGTTTCCTGTCACGTTGTATCAAGGAATTGACTCAATACAGTGAGTGGCAAAAGTGGCATTTTCAGCCTGCGAAAAGCTGTTTTATAGCATTAGACATAGCAACAGTGCACTTTTTGAAAATCAATGTATACAAACATGTTTCACTGTCAGATGCTGTTCAAATATGATAAATATGAAGGCAAAAGCTGTTTCCAGTCACGTTGTATCAAGGAATTGACTCCAGACAGTAAGTGGCAAAAGTGGCATTTTCAGCCCGCGAATAGCTGTTTTCGAGCAATAGAAACGGGTAGACTGCAGTTTTTCAAAATCAATGTATACAAACATGTTTCACTGTAATGATGCTGTTCAAATATGATAAATATGAAGGCAAAAGCTGTTTCCAGTCACGTTGTATCAAGGAATTGACTCCATACAGTGAGTGGCAAAAGTGGCATTTTCAGACCGCGAAAAGCTGTTTTAGAGCATTAGACACAGCAACAGTGCACAATTTGAAAATCAATGTTTACAAACATGTTTCACTGTCAGATGCTGTTCAAATATGATAAATATGAAGGCAATAGCTGTTTCCAGTCACGTTGTATCAAGGAATTGACTCCATACAGTGAGTGGCAAAAGTGGCATTTTCAGCCCGCGAAGAGCTGTTTTAGAGCATTAGAAACAGGTAGACTGCAGTTTTTCAAAATCAATGTTTACAAACATGTTTCACTGTCAGATGCTGTTCAAATATGATAAATATGAAGGCAAAAACTGTTTCCAGTCACGTTGTATCAAGGAATTGACTCCATACAGTGAGTGGCAAAAGTGGCATTTTCAGCCCGCGAAGAGCTGTTTTAGAGCATGAGAAACAGCTAGACTGCAGTTTTTCAAAATCAATGTTTACAAACATGTTTCACTGTCAGATGCTGTTCAAGTATGATAGATATGAAGGCAAAAGCTGCTTGCAGTCAGGTTGTGACAAGGAATTGACTCCATACAGTGAGTGGCAAAAGTGGCATTTTCAGCCCGCGAAAAGCTGTTTTAGAGCATTAGACATAGCAACATTGCACTTTTTGAAAATCAATGTTTACAAACATGTTTCACTGTCAGATGCTGTTCAAATATGATAAATATGAAGGCAAAAGCTGTTTCCAGTCATATTGTATCAAGGAATTGACTCCATACAGTGAATGGCAAAAGTGGCATTTTCAGCCCGCGAAAAGCTGTTTTAGAGCATTAGAAATAACAACAGTTCACTTTTTGAAAATCAATGTTTACAAACATGTTTCACTGTCAGATGCTGTTCAAATATGATAAATATGAAGGCAAAAGCTGTTTCCAGTCACGTTGTGTCAAGGATTTGACTCCATACAGTGAGTGGCAAAAGTGGCATTTTCAGCCCGCGAACAGCTGTTTTAGAGCATGAGAGAAAGCTTGACTGCAGTTTTTCAAAACAATGTTTACAAACATGTTTCACTCTCAGATGCTGTTCAAATATGATAAATATGAAGGCAAAAGCTTTTTACAGTCACGTTGTATCAAGGAATTGACACCATACAGTAAGTGGCAAAAGTGGCATTTTCAGCCCGCGAAAAGCTGTTTTAGAGCATTAGAAATAGCAACAGTGCACTTTTTGAAAATCTATGTTTACAAACATGTTTCACTGTCAGATGCTGTTCAAATATGATAAATATGAAGGCTAAAGCTGTTTCCAGTCATGTTGTATCAAGGAATTTACTCCATACAGTGAGTGGCAAAAGTGGCATTTTCAGAGCGCGAAAAGCTGTTTTAGAGCATTAGACATAGCAACAGTGCACAATTTGAAAATCAATGTTTACAAACATGTTTCACTGTCAGATGCTGTTCAAATATGATAGATATGAAGGCAAAAGCTGTTTCCAGTCACGTTGTATGAAGGAATTGACTCCATACAGTGAGTGGCAAAAGTGGCATTTTCAGCCCGCGAAAAGCTGTTTTAGAGCATTAGAAACAGGTAGACTGCAGTTTTTCAAAATCAATGTTTACAAACATGTTTCACTGTGAGATGCTGTTCAAATATGATAAATATGAAGGCAAAAGCTGTTTCCAGTCACGTTGTGTCAAGGATTTGACTCCATACAGTGAGTGGCAAAAGTGGCATTTTCAGCCCGCGAAAAGCTGTTCTAGAGCATTAGACATAGCAACAGTGCACAATTTGAAAATCAATGTTTACAAACATGTTTCACTGTCAGATGCTGTTCAAATATAATAGATTTGAAGGCAAAAGCTGTTTCCAGTCACGTTGTATGAAGGAATTGACTCCATACAGTGAGTGGCAAAAGTGGCATTTTCAGCCCGCGAAAAGCTGTTTTAGAGCATGAGAAACAGGTAGACTGCAGTTTTTCAAAATCAATGTTTACAAACATGTTTCACTGTCAGATGCTGTTCAAATATGATAAATATGAAGGCAAAAGCTTTTTCCAGTCACGTTGTGTCAAGGAATTGACTCCATACAGTGAGTGGCAAAAGTGGCATTTTCAGCCTTCGAAAAGCTGTTCTAGAGCATAGACATAGCAACAGTGCACAATTTGAAAATCAATGTTTACAAACATGTTTCACTGTCAGATGCTGTTCAAATATGATAAATATGAAGGCAAAAGCTGTTTCCAGTCACGTTGTATCAAGGAATTGACTCCATACAGTGAGTGGCAAAAGTGGCATTTTCAGCCCGCGAAAAGCTGTTTTAGAGCATTAGACATAGCAACAGTGCACAATTTGAAAATCAATGTTTACAAACATGTTTCACTGTCAGATGCTGTTCAAATATGATAGATATGAAGGCAAAAGCTGTTTCCAGTCACGTTGTATGAAGGAATTGACTCCATACAGTGAGTGGCAAAAGTGGCATTTTCAGCCCGCGAAAAGCTGTTTTAGAGCATGAGAAACAGGTAGACTGCAGTTTTTCAAAATCAATGTTTACAAACATGTTTCACTGTCAGATGCTGTTCAAATATGATAAATATGAAGGCAAAAGCTGTTTCCAGTCAGTTGTATCAAGGAATTGACTCCATACAGTGAGTGGCAAAAGTGGCATTTTCAGCCCGCGAAAAGCTGTTTTAGAGCATTAGACATAGCAACATGCACTTTTTGAAAATCAATGTTTACAAACATGTTTCACTGTCAGATGCTGTTCAAATATGATAGATATGAAGGCAAAAGCTGTTTCCAGTCACGTTGTATGAAGGAATTGACTCCATACAGTGACTGGCAAAAGTGGCATTTTCAGCCCGCGAAAAGCTGTTTTAGAGCATTAGAAACAGGTAGACTGCAGTTTTTCAAAATCAATGTTTACAAACATGTTTCACTGTCAGATGCTGTTCAAATATGATAAATATGAAGGCAAAAGCTGTTTCCAGTCACGTTGTGTCAAGGATTTGACTCCATACAGTGAGTGGCAAAAGTGGCATTTTCAGCCCGCGAAAAGCTGTTTTAGAGCATTAGAAACAGGTAGACTGCAGTTTTTCAAAATCAATGTTTACAAACATGTTTCACCGTGAGATGCTGTTCAAATATGATAAATATGAAGGCAAAAGCTGTTTCCAGTCACGTTGTGTCAAGGATTTGACTCCATACAGTGAGTGGCAAAAGTGGCATTTTCAGCCCGCGAAAAGCTGTTTTAGAGCATTAGAAATAACAACAGTGCACTTTTTGAAAAACAATGTTTACAAACATGTTTCACTGTCAGATGCTTTTCACATATGATAAATATGAAGGCAAAAGCTGTTTCCAGTAACGTTGTCTCAAGTCATGGACTCCATACGGTGAGTGGCAAAAGTGGCATTTTCAGCCCGCGAAGAGCTGTTTTAGAGCATTAGACATAGCAACAGTTCACTTTTTGAAAATCAATGTTTACAAACATGTTTCACTGTCAGATGCTGTTCAAATATGATAAATATGAAGGCAAAAGCTGTTTCCAGTCATATTGTATCAAGGAATTGACTCCATACAGTGAGTGGCAAAAGTGGCATTTTCAGAGCGCGAAAAGCTGTTTTAGAGCATTAGAAATAGCAACAGTGCACTTTTTGAAAATCAATGTTTACAAACATGTTTCACTGTCAGATGCTGTTCAAATATGATAAATATGAAGGCTAAAGCTTTTTCCAGTCATGTTGTATCAAGGAATTTACTCCATACAGTGAGTGGCAAAAGTGGCATTTTCAGCCCGCGAAAAGATGTTTTAGAGCATGGGAAACAGGTAGACTGCAGTTTTTCAATATCAATGTTTACAAACATGTTTCAATGTCAGATGCTGTTCAAATATGATAAATATGAAGGCAAAAGCTGTTTCCAGTCACGTTGTGTCAAGGAATTGACTCCATACAGTGAATGGCAAAAGTGGCATTTTCAGCCCGCGAAAAGCTGTTTTAGAGCATTAGAAATAACAACAGTGCACTTTTTCAAAATCAATGTTTACAAACATGTTTCACTGTCAGATGCTGTTCAAATATGATAAGTATGAAGGCAAAAGCTTTTTCCAGTCACGTTTTGTAAAGTAATGGACTCCATACGGTGAGTGGCAAAAGTGGCATTTTCAGCCCGCGAAAAGCTGTTTTAGAGCATTAGAAACAGGTAGACTGCAGTTTTTCAAAATCAATGTTTACAAACATGTTTCACTGTGAGATGCTGTTCAAATATGATAAATATGAAGGCAAAAGCTGTTTCCAGTCACGTTGTGTCAAGGATTTGACTCCATACAGTGAGTGGCAAAAGTGGCATTTTCAGCCCGCGAAAAGCTGTTCTAGAGCATTAGACATAGCAACAGTGCACAATTTGAAAATCAATGTTTACAAACATGTTTCACTGTCAGATGCTGTTCAAATATAATAGATTTGAAGGCAAAAGCTGTTTCCAGTCACGTTGTATGAAGGAATTGACTCCATACAGTGAGTGGCAAAAGTTGCATTTTCAGCCCGCGAAAAGCTGTTTTAGAGCATGACAAACAGGTAGACTGCAGTTTTTCAAAATCAATGTTTACAAACATGTTTCACTGTCAGATGCTGTTCAAATATGATAAATATGAAGGCAAAAGCTGCTTCCAGTCACGTTGTGTCAAGGAATTGACTCCATACAGTGAGTGGCAAAAGTGGCATTTTCAGCCTTCGAAAAGCTGTTGTAGAGCATAGACATAGCAACAGTGCACAATTTGAAAATCAATGTTTACAACATGTTTCACTGTCAGATGCTTTTCAAATATGATAAATATGAAGGCAAAAGCTGTTTCCAGTCACGTTGTATCATGGAATTGACTCCATACAGTAAGTGGCAAAAGTGGCATTTTCAGCCAGCGAAAAGCTTTTTTAGAGCATGAGAAACTGCTATACTGCAGTTTTCCAAAATCAATGTTTACAAACATGTTTCACTGTCAGATGCTGTTCAAATATGATAAATATGAAGGCAAAAGCTGTTTCCAGTCACGTTGTATCAAGGAATTGACTCCATACAGTGAGTGGCTCAAGTGGCATTTTCAGCCCGCGAAAAGCTGTTTTAGAGCATTAGAAACAGGTAGACTGCAGTTTTTCAAAATCTATGTTTACAAACATGTTTCACTGTCAGATGCTGTTCAAATATGATAAATATGAAGGCTAAAGCTTTTTCCAGTCATGTTGTATCAAGGAATTTACTCCATACAGTGAGTGGCAAAAGTGGCATTTTCAGCCCGCGAAAAGCTGTTTTAGAGCATTAGACATAGCAACAGTGCACAATTTGAAAATCAATGTTTACAAACATGTTTCACTGTCAGATGCTGTTCAAATATGATAGATATGAAGGCAAAAGCTGTTTCCAGTCACGTTGTATGAAGGAATTGACTCCATACAGTGACTGGCAAAAGTGGCATTTTCAGCCCGCGAAAAGCTGTTTTAGAGCATTAGAAACAGGTAGACTGCAGTTTTTCAAAATCAATGTTTACAAACATGTTTCACTGTGAGATGCTGTTCAAATATGATAAATATGAAGGCAAAAGCTGTTTCCAGTCACGTTGTGTCAAGGATTTGACTCCATACAGTGAGTGGCAAAAGTGGCATTTTCAGCCCGCGAAAAGCTGTTTTAGAGCATTAGAAATAACAACAGTGCACTTTTTGAAAATCAATGTTTACAAACATGTTTGACTGTCAGATGCTTTTCACATATGATAAATATGAAGGCAAAAGCTGTTTCCAGTCACGTTGTCTCAAGTCATGGACTCCATACGGTGAGTGGCAAAAGTGGCATTTTCAGCCCGCGAAAAGCTTTTTTAGAGCATTAGAAATAACAACAGTGCACTTTTTGAAAATCAATGTTTACAAACATGTTTCACTGTCAGATGCTTTTCACATATGATAAATATGAAGGCAAAAGCTGTTTCCAGTCACGATGTCTCAAGTCATGGACTCCATACGGTGAGTGGCAAAAGTGGCATTTTCAGCACGCGAAAAGCTGTTTTAGAGCATTAGACATAGCAACAGTTAACAATTTGAAAATCAATGTTTACAAACATGTTTCACTGTCAGATGCTGTTCAAATA
>JAMOIN010001230.1:0-15118 GCA_024666655.1 Dascyllus trimaculatus
AAAACAATACGGTAAGCTTTCATTTTGAGGTTGCTGCCTTAGACTACAACAATCTCTGACAAGGATAAAGTTACTAAGCAACCGTCAGATACTACTGGCAAACAAAAGCCAACAGGGTAATCAGGACTCTAAAACTGCTTAATACCAAGTAGTCATGTCCTGTATACAGGTAGTTTAATACATACACAGTAGGTTGCATCAACATATTCTGTGTGATTATGCTCACTATTGCCCCTTGTAGTAAAGTCACGGCACAAATACAAATCAGGGCTGCATGTGAACGTCCACAGAAGGGTCTGCAAAGACTTGATGGAGTTTAGGTCACGTGGACCCTCGCAGACCCGCACGTACTTGCAGATGAGGAATGTATAACACAGGCCTCACATGCTGCTGTCACGCCTGATTCACGCTAGTTTCACTGACATAGTGAACGTACACAGCAGCCTCCCCATTAACAGTCAGCCACTGGGTTGTGGCATGTGTCCACAGTGGGGTTTTTAGATGCAACAGACGACGCTGCTTCCCAGCATTTGTCAATTGATGGGCAACAGTAGGTAGTTCATCATTGGCTGCATCGCATTAGGCGAACGCTTCAATCAAGGGATGTCTGCTCCTGGATTTTAAACCAGGCCAACATGGCGGTTTGTTTGGAAACTGTCGCTTGTATTGCAAAAAAAAAAAGTTAATCAAAATGTGTTTCTGAAAACATTTAAGATGAGAAATAAGCCATGCAGTTGGTGAATTGCATTTTGGATCAACAACTGTTAGTTCACCTCAACTCTGCGGAAATGAGGAGCCGGCAGTGCTCTTTAAAACGCATCACGACTCCACCAGAACGCACGGCAATGATCAATCCTGTTGACACACTGGGAAACTCCGCCAAGTAGCACAGAAACTCTTCTGGAGGTTCCTGGTTGAACAATATCTTCACTTTGGGTTGTTTTTCCTTTTATTCGTCACCAATTTCTATGTATTTATTGAGAAAAAATGATAAAAACTGACAATGACTTCAAATGTTTTTAAGTCAGGATTTGTGCCTCTATCCCAAACAGCCAGATAAACACGATGGTGACTTCTTAATGCTTAGATACATTCCTGCTTTTTTCTCTCCCCAGGTTTAAAAATCCTTCCTTTCATTAAAGGATCACAGCGTTCAACCTGGATTCCCTCGGTCAGTGCACATGATGTAAAGCAGAGATTTTCTTAATAATTTGTGCACTCAGCGAAGGCTTAAAAGGGATTTGAGGTGACCTGGATGAAACAGACTTTAATAGATCTGGCATGGGCGCGCTCTTGCATTACACTGCATTCGAAACTGGCCGATCCGTGATCAACTGTAATTAAGTGGCGATTATATAACACATCTGTCGTCAAGAAGTTGTTTCTGGGGCCCGGCGCAACTCAGACTGGACAAACAAAAACTTCCCTAATGGCATCAAGATTTCCATCAATTCCTGGGCACACACGAACGCGCTCACAAAGAAGAGAACGCACGCACAGCCGCTTGGCCTTGTCATCCTTCCCTCTGACTTTTCCTCAGATACAAACAATTGATTTAAATAGTCGTATTCTCTGATCTATAAGCAGGCTGGTATTGTATTCAAGGCAGGATGTGGAACCCAAACCTCAATGTGCTTCTTGTGCGTGTGTGTGTGTGTGTGCATCCAAGACGGACGCCGCAACTGTGCATGTGCGCACGCCTTTCTGCAGCTGTGCAAGGTGGGGATCTTTTGCGTGACCCGAGTACGTTGCAGTCGCCATGATATGTCCCCTCATTTTTATTTTTCAGGAAGCGGTGCGTCGGAGCGTACGCTTACCCCAGCAGCTCATTGTTACCTGAGCGGCGGGAGGAAACAACTGCAGTTCCGACTCGGTGTGTTTTTGTGCCTCTACGGCTTTTGTTCCTTTCGGTAAAAGCAAAAAAAGGAAAAAACAGTTATCAACTTGCGTATGTGAGTGTTTTTGTGTGGGCCTATTTACGAGTGTTAAAGCAATGTGTGGTAGGTCTGGATCTTTACTCGTAACCTTAGATAAGACAATAAGAGTCTACAAAGATTTAAACCCCCCACAATTTCTTATGTAAAGTACTTAGACAGCACACTAATGCTAAACTGTGAGTCCACGTTGGATCTATTACCCAGATTGTACAATCGATTACTCGTGCTGTGTTTCTTTTTGCTAGATTGACAGCTAAGTTAGTCAACTAAATGGCTAAGATAGCCGAGATACCTGATAAATACAGAAGAGTGTCAAATTAAAGGAGAAGTCCATCCATCATCTATACACCACTTAATCCTCTGTAGGGTTGCAGGGGGCTGGAGTCTATCCCAGCCGACTCGGGCGAAGGCAGGGGACACATGGACAGGTCGCTAGTCTATCGCAACCTACAAACAATTTAGAATAATCAATTAACCTCAGCATGTTTTTGGACTGTGGGAGGAAGCCAGAGTACCTGGTGAAAACCCAGGGAGAACATGCAAACTCCACACAGAAAGATCCCCGGTGTCCTAACCGGGACGCGAACCAGGGATCTTCTAGCTGTAAGGCGACGCTGCTAACCACCGAGCCACTATGCAGCCCTCAAAGGACAAGTTGAACCTTTAAAACCCCAAAATGAGGGGTGATTTGGTGGCTTGGGTTAACTTAGAGGGAATAGTCACTGCAGATCAATACAGAGTTGCTCTGAGTGATCCCCTGCACTCTAAAATGAAATATGTCTAACCTGATTGCTGTGGTCTTGTGCCCCCATCCACAGGGAATGAGGGTGTCGGTAAATCAGTCACATGAGCCTTTAAAATGTCAAATTTGTGAAGACAAATCACAAAAATACCCAAGTTTTCTCAGCCTGTGGCTACAAAACACAAATTTAAAAAGCACTTGTTTACCTACTATATTTATATTTGCTTTCTGCTTTCATTTAATTAGCATCAGAATTCTCAGTGTGACGTTACTGCGCGACAGTGTCCTCACAGACTACAAAATATACAGTAAAAGGTGCTACATCTATTAGACATCAAGAAAAGTGATGATGATGATTCATGAGTTTCTAAAATTTTAAATCACTGTAAAATTGGCTGCTGAGCTTTTATTATGTAGAAAATAGTGAATGAGTGAAAGACAGAGCAGCATATTTCAAGTAACCCTGGAGTAAAACGATACGCCAGAAGATTTGTCATGCAGTGACTAAGCTGAATTTGTATTTCATTTCACTTAATTTCTATTTAACTGATATTTTATCTTAAGGGCCAACATAAAGAAATAAAGACAGAACAAATCCATTGGTGCTTTTGGAGTTTGTTCTTGTGTGGCATGCTTGCAAAGGCCTTTGTTTGTCTAGCGATTTTGGTTTGGAGAATTTGGGGAAAACGAGCAGAGTTGAACGGGGTTGGGGAGGTTGTTGTCTCCCTCAGGGGCGTGAGGAGGTTTCTCAGAAAACACTGCCAGTCACGTCTGGCCCTCTGCGGACAGTAAATCACGCTCTTTGCCGGAGTGCTTCCGCACAGCAGCCCCAGCTCCCTCCTCAGCTGGAAAGGCAATACGCCACGTACCCCAGGCGGTGGGACCACCCAGGAGGCATATTGGGTCTCACGCACACGCACACACACATGCATGCACAGAAAAACAAATAAGCATGTGGTCGTACAATCACATATACCCCCACAATCAAGCACATGCACAGCAGATACACACATATATCAGCCAATATGCTTGTCCTCGGGATGCGAGGTGGGATGGTTTGTGGCACCAGGGGTGAGGGGGCACAGGAATTTCACAACAAGTGGTGGTTTTAGTGGTTTCTCTCACTGGGATCCGAATACCACAGAAACTCCCAACTTCCTCTTTCGCAAAAATCAAAGGGTGGCCTGGCTGACCCTCTGTGCTCAAAGGGTCTGTGGGCAAGTCGAGCACTCCAAGGAAACGTCTCAAAAACAGTTATAAATTAATTAAGAAGGAAATATTTCAACGAGAACAGAAGTTTGGGGAAAGAACAACAGACAGAGGTCAGGTCAAGACAAAGAAGGAAAACAATATGAGGCCCTAAATGTACCTAAAGCTCAATAACAAACTGTCATTCAAATTTATCTGCTGGTTGGATGCCTCAGCCCACGAGGCAAACCAAAACTACTAAAAGATGGTGAGCAATTTTGGGCTCGCTGCCATGTGCAACTGTGTTTTGGTTTCCCAAATGATGTTGTTTTCGGGAAGTGCAAAGAGGAGCAGTGATGTTTCACAACAACTGCTCTGAGAAGATGTGAATGGCCTCCTTGGTTTCAGAGGCACATTTATGAAGCTGTTTTTATGACTTTGACAGAAATGATGGCTTGAATCTACTCTGGGATCGTAATGTATTTCGTTGATGAAGATACTTAACAATCTAAGGTATTATGTTGATGGAAAAGCTTTTCGGTGTACTCATTTCATACAGATACCAGGAGGAAGAGAAAATAAGAGTGAAGTTATATGAAAATCATAGCAGGACACATTCAAACCCAGACTTTCACCGGCTCATGGTACCTACAGGTTTCAACAATTAGGAAACATGTTTTTTTCATTCCAAAGCAATTTGACTTCCTACGTGACAGCAGGACAGTGTTTACTCGCCTGCCTCTTTGCAAACAGCTGCGAGATCTGCTCCGACGTATCCATGTGCGGCGTCCGCCAGCTGCGTCAGCTCCTCTGTGGTTGCGCTGCACGGGACAAAACTCAGCTGCTTCTGCAAAATATCTGCACGCTCCGCAGCACCAGGAACTCCCACCTGTCATCAGGACATCAACGGCACAGAAGAGACATTATGGGACGTTTGATTTACAATCAGTGTAAGTGGCTGTGACAGAATGGGAGGAACTGTGAGGAACCACCAGACGTGCAAATGGAAACTTGTGGAGATAGTTTTCAGAAGTGTGGTCATTGTAATCATTGATCCTATAGACCAGGGGTAGCCAATCCTAGTCCTCGAGAGCCCCTATCCAGCATGTTTTAGATGTTTCGCTCTTCCAACACATCTGATTCAAATGATCAGGACTGTTATCAGGCTTCTGCAGAGCTTGATGATCATAGACATATATACGTAGACGCCGCGTTGACTGCTGCTGCCGATTGGAGCCGACGTGCCTACGCGGCGGCCATCTTGGTACAGTGCCCCTCGCCCCTATAGTGCATTACGTCTATAGAGGAATGACATGTCTGCACTATAAAAGTGATCATAAATCGATCAGTTGTCAACATATATTGTTTGTTACAAACGTCAGACATGGAGGACGGACAGGCAGACATAAATAGAACAAAAGCATCCAAGCATCCTGTGTCAAAGCTAAATTTGTGCCGTTTTAACAAATCAAACCGTTTGGAAATCGGTCGAAAATTCAGTGAATAATTCTACTTAAGATTGTGGAGTACCTCTTACCTCCATAGACGCACATGCACTCCCCCCTCTGCTAGCCCTGTTCCAAGATGGCGGAGCTTTAGGCACGTCCCTCCACAGTCAATGCGGCGTCTACGTATATATGTCTATGTTGATGATGAGCTGATCATTTCAATCAGGTGTGTTGGAAGAGGGAAACATTTAAAACTTGCTGGATAGGGGCCCTCGAGGACCAGGGTTTGCTACCCCTGCTATAGACAAACAGCAGCTCTCAACAAATAGGTGAGCGCTTCATGAAAACACATCACTGTTTAAACGCCCGTGTTTGGTACAGTGTCCGGCTGAACGTACCTCCAGCTCCTTGTCAAAGCGGCCTGGCCTGCGCAGGGCAGGGTCGAGGGCGTGGGGCCGGTTCGTGGCCCCCAAGACCAGCAGCTGACCCGAGTGACCCTCCTGGAAGAACAAGAGAGAGAGCAGAGATCTGGTCATTCCGGTGTAAATGTAATTTATACCATGTCTTATCATGCTGCTGGTACAAAGGACCTAGATGTGCTCGCATTACATTGAGTGATAATGTGTAAACCAATCAGCCACAACATTATAACCCACCACCTAATACTGTGGAAGTCTCCCTGAAGCTCTGACCCATCAAGTATGGGCTCCACGAGACCTCTGAAGGTGTCCAATGGTATCAGGCACCCAGACATTAATGGAAAATCCATTTAGTCCTGAGGGTGCAAGGCAGGCCCTGCATGGATCGGACTTGTTTTTCTAGAACGTCCCATAGATGCTAAATCTGAGTGAGATCTGGAGAATTTGGAGGACAAGGCAGCACCTTCAACCTTTTGTCATGTTCCTCGGAAAGCAATCCTACTAGTAAATGACGCACACCTATCAGGCCGTTCACATGATGGAATAGAATACGAGATTCAAGTGAACGGGTCACCTCCTGGTCCATGTTCCAGTTCTGAAAGTCATGTGCCCACTTTGTAGTCACTTAGTAGTCATAGCGGGATGCTCTGTGTGTTCTAACAAGTTTCTATCATAGCCAGCAATGAGGTTTAAGCATTGTCTCGTACAATAGCTCTTTATTGGAGGGATCAGACCACATGGGCAAGCCTTCCCTGGTTGTCCTTTCTTTAACCACTTCCGTTTGGTATTAACCACTGCATAACCAAGGACAGCCCTGCCGTTGTGGACTTGTACATGTAGTCATCTCAAATTGGTCCTTATCAAAGCTGCTCAGATCCTCACGCTGCCCATTCTTCCTGCTTCTAAGACATCAACTCCAAGAACTGACTGCTCACTTAATGTCTAATATATCAGTTGTAAGAAGATAATTGATGCTATTTACTTCACCTGGCAGTGGTTGATCAGCGTATATAAACATCTGGTTAAGTACTACAGCTTACCTGACTTCAGTTTCCTCAAAACAAAGTCATTAACGACATGGTTACACTATGAGGCAACAATATCTGACTTTATGTAAGACCATTTCCTTTTAGGCTGCTTAGAACAACAGATTGGTCAAGATGACACCATCGGAAAGTGCAATCATCACAGTGTTATTTGTACATTACATAAAAGGGATAAACAATCAGTCAATATTTCAATGGGACTCCGAGCAAGATGGTAAAGTCTGGATTTTTCTGGAGAAAGCACAGAAGCTGAACTGTTTAACCACTCACACAGCTTTCGTAGATCTGCATCAGAAAAAACAACATATTAAAGAGTAGAAATTAACAGATGATTGATTTAAACTGGTAAATGCCAAGCTTCCACTGCCAAATCTGCTGTACTGGCTAACGTACACACATATTGCTGTTGAGTCAGCAATATTTGATTTGCAGGGGTGAAGTAAACTTAATGACCATATCCCTCCCGTTTTCAGCGTTTCATATGCTTGAAAAATTTTTCAAAGCTTCAGAGGATTTCTGACTCCAGTCAGATGCTAAACTTGGCCCAGTCCCGTGTTTCCAGGGGTGGTCCGCCTTCAAGAATCCACCTTTAAAAACTGCAGGGATAACTGAAACACAACTAAGTCACAGTGCAAGCAAGAATGCTGAGGTGCAGGAAGCGCTTTCTCCACATTCCACGAACCAATCAGCAGCGATGACCTCTGGAAAACACACAGGAGCAGGGAGGGGTAGCTGGTGTGTCTGCTGTAACATCAGCAATCCGCGTTAGGGGTTTCTCAGCCGCGGGACGTCGAGATGTACTGTGCTGATAAAGTTATGGCTAATTGGCGGCTCACGGCAACCTTGGGTGATTTCTTTCCCAGGCTTCCATTGGGGGTGTGCGGGGGAATCATCTTTTTTCTCATCAGGCTCTAAACACAGAGCTCAGAGGACGAACGACACCCCAGAGATGCAGCCCACGGCGTCTGAAGGGTGTCCAACACACAGAGATGGTTTCTGCATGACAATCTGCATTTCCAATGAGGACAGATCCTGACAGAGCCACATTCTGCTGCAGAAAGCCGTCGATTGAAAGTCATGTGTTTACAGAACAAGCAGCTGCTGGTCAGTGTTATGCTGACCGCCTTGCATTTATCAGTCTGATGCAACACAGACTGTTGTATTGATGAAATAAAGGGAAGTCATGTAAGCATCTTCTAGAGCTGTATGACGGCAAAACTCCGAAAGTAGGACACACTGCGGACACACCTTGACCAGTCAGTGAAGCACTTTGCACTGCACTAAACTGTATTAAAGGTGCTATAAGAAACAATCTACATCTAATAGACAGCATTAGGGTAGACAGTGAATAACCTACCGAACCAATCCCGTCCATAAGAGTCAGGAGAGAAGCAACAACTCGTTTCTCCACCTCATTCTGAGCTCCCTCCCGCTTCGGGCACAAAGCATCCAGCTCATCAATGAAGATTATCGCCGGCTGCCTGTCAAACCAAATAAAACGTGAGAAAATCTTAATTTGTGCTGCATTTTATTTGAGGAGTATGTACTTTGAAAGAAGACTGAAGGTGTATAAATTACTGTTTGTGCTAAGCAATTTGAAAAATCAGTATAATGCTCTATGACAACTGTGAGAAGACAATTACAAGACAAATTTATATCATTTGACACCAGAAAAGGGAATAATACAGTGTTTTACGTATAAAGAAATAAAATGTGAATTCTGCTTGTGTTACTTTATGAGCACAGCTAACCGGATTGATTGCATTTACCTCTGAGACGCCTCAGTGAATATTTGTCGCAGCCTTGCTTCTGTTTCACCATAGAATCTGCAAAGACATAACACAACATGCTCTCTTTAGGTCAACAAAACTACTTCAGTATTTATTATTTGGATCACATGTAAAGTGGTGAACAAAGTCTTCCTTTCATCCATACAGAAAAAAATTCCACCCAAATATTCTACTAGGTAAAAAAATCATGCCATGTGACCGTACTTGCTCATGATCTCTGGGCCGTTGATCACCGTCATGTGAGCACCGACCTCATTGGCTATGGCTCGACCAATCATCGTCTTCCCTGTGCCAGGGGGACCATACAACAGAACTCCTCTTGGAGCCGGGATCCCTGATGAGACGACAGTTCGCAATTCGATCTTTGATTCAAAGTCAACCATCAACCATGTAATCATTAAACATCATACATAATAATGGGACCATAAAAGGTATCTGGCAGTGACACAGCACAGTTTTAACCCTTGATGTAGACATGAGGGATATTTGTTGTATGACCTGACCTACCAAAGCTTGAAAACAGCTCAGGGCGTTTCAGAGGAAGTTCAATGGTCTCTCTGATGACATCCAACTGGCTGCTGAGTCCGCCAATCATGCTGTAGGTGATCCTGGACCTTTTATTTTCAGCATCAGGATCTGGTTGCCCTGCTCTGCTTTTAAAACTGACTTTGGTGGAGCATGAGAGGCAGTAGAAAGTGTCTGTAATCAAAGCACCAGCAGAGGGTGCCATGGAGACTTTCGCGGCCTGCTCTAAACTGACAGAGCTCTCCAGACTGACAGCAGTCTCTGCCGATTCTGCCGAAGGATTCTGGGAGTCGCAGGTAGACGTGCAGGGAGCATGGGGTGAGGGGAGGGAAAGGAGGGGCGCCGGTCGGCGTGGGGTGCTGGCTGCAGGACCAGGCTCTCCAGGTGTGCCTGGTGCCACATCGTTGTTGTCATCCACAGTCAGCATGCTGAGCTGCAGGGAGAGGTCAGCTGCCGTGGAGTCCAGCACCGAGTTCATCACAGAGGACTCCTCTGTGTCAGGGCCCATTCCTGGGGGAGGCGCCGGTCTCTGGAGGGTGACGCCGTCCTCCCCTCTAATGGTCTCGACCCGGAGACTGCATGACCGGCCAAAATAACTCAAGGAAAGGACATTTCCTGGCAGAATGATGTTCCCAACTGGTACAAGATAGAAACTCACAGTTGTTATTCCAGCAGAAGAAATGGGGAAATCTGTTCAATAAAAATGCTATGAGAACTGCAAATATGTTCAACTTCATTTTGTTGCAAAATAACATTAAAGTACAATTCTTACAGTCTAATGTGCACAATAATGTACAGTATAGCAGAAAAGGAAAACAAGAACTTGCATTTACTGCAAGATTGCAATAAACTACACACCAAAACAACAACTTACACATAATAAATGCAATATCCAGCTGCTTTACAAACAAACAAACTCCTTTGTACATTCAGAAAAGGGTTAAAAACCTTGTGAAGTTATTGAAGGACAGACTTATGAATAAAAAGTACAAAACAACATGTGTTACATGGCATGTACTTTCCACTGACATGTTTATAATCATGCAGCTATGAGAAAAAAAAAACATCAACTGACCCAAAGTCCTCAAAAAGAAGTTCTTGAATTCGTCTGTGTCTAGTGTGTTGTCTTTTGACCTGCAAAAAAAAGTTACACAGAGTTGAAAAAACACAACTAAACACAAGTTTTATTGTTTGGTTTTTACTGGTCATGGATCATTGAGCGTTGAAGTGCAGTTGCATGTTGCAGCCAGCAGATGGCAGTCTTTGACTACAATACACAAAAAAGCCTCAGCTCTTGGGAGTGACTTCAAAAGGGAGAAAACTATTATGGATGTACCAGAAAATTATTAAAAAGACTTCATCTCACATGGCACCTTCATCTTGTATCTATTTGTATTAAGATTTAAATTTTCAGATGCAGATGATCACGAATAATGTTTCCTAATACAATAAAAATCCTGTTTTATGATAATACAAACTCGGTGCCACTGCAAACCTCCAGAATGGCAATACAACTAAAAGGGTTCCTTTTCACAAAAACTATATATAACCGTCATGAATATAGATTTCTTGCACAACTATTTATTAGACAGCATTAGTTTTAATTATTTGGGATACTATAATATTTCATTTCAATAATAATTTCATTGGCGATCATTCAGGCAAGAAAAGCCAGATGAATCTCACCTGTTGGACAGAACCACCTCTTCAGCCTGAAGCACAGGACCTGTAATCGGGTGCAGCAGCACCTCGTCTCCTGACTTAACTCTAAGGTTGTTCTGGGAGCACTTCTGAAGGCCGACTTTTCCGCCTGGAAAGGAGGCAACAGGCCATCCCAAGCACACCTGGCAGTCAGAAGAAACAGACAGATGATTATCAAATGGAACTGCAGGCAGCTAAAGGTCTGGAAGGTGACATCCTGAGAACATGTTTCATTTATTATGAGAAGAGCAGAGGATACCTCTTGTAGTCCTGTGGGGCTCGTCAGCAGGACTGGTCTCCCGATGCATACACTGGCTGACTTCATTGAATTGAGGCCAAGTTGGGCTAAAGTTGACCTGCAACTTTTGGGTGTTTTGTCATCAGCTGTGAGATAATTTACAAAAACATAGCAATTAAAGAAAAAGAAATAGAAAAATATTTGCATTGAATGAAAACACCTATCCTGAATGCTTCATGTTACACATAAAAATCTGTCAAATGTTGTAGTTTGTCCTGGAGATGATCTAACTTTTTCTTATAGTGCCAAGTAGGACAAATGATAGCACTGCATTTCACGTTACAATCTCACCATACCAACTGAAAGCAAAATTTTGCAATGCCAACTTCTCCACATGTTTGACAGCAAAACAATTCTCCATAAACCAAGAAACTTTGAAAAAACGGCTGTCTCAATGTTGACAAATTAACTAGATTACAGCAACTTCAGGCATTTAGCCTTTGATTGGTGTTTGGGGCTTATCATGTATACTTGTAATTGGCTTGTAAATGCTACAAACACTGGTCACACTTTTAGATTTTTGGGCAGAGGTATTTTGTCTGTTCCAGGGGCCCAACTGAAAACTGAAGAGGACAGAATGTTTGCAGTTTGGGCCCCACATCTCTGGCACGATCTGCTCGAAGCAATCAGAATGTCTGAGTCAATGAGCCCCTATGAGTCTCTTTTGAGAACATACTTTTATCGGAGAGCCTTTCCAAAGTTTACTCTAGTTTTAATTTACTTTAAATGGTCTTTTATTTCTGTTTATAACGTTTTTACCTTTTCTAACACTGTATTTTGCTGCCTAATGAGGAACTTTTTAACTCAAGTACTGTAGATATAAAAAATATGATTACTAGTAGTATTAGTGTTATTATAATAATATTAATATTGTCATTAATAAAATTACTATAAATTACTTAAACACAAAAGTGTCAGTACACTGAAACACTGACCTGATAGTTAGTGGACTGACTGGTTTGTTGTGTGTAAGACAAAGGGCATATTTTCATAATTTTGCACTTGCTTTCAGCTCATGAGAATAGACTCAAAGCTTTTCCTAATCCATCTCAAAATGCCAGTCAGGTACTCATCTGAACAATCTTTACTTGGTATAATCATTTCTCCTGTTCATGCTTGACATTAAAAGAAGATGTAAACAAAGAGGAATTTTCCCCTAAAGATACAGTTAGTTCAGGAGGTTAAAAAAAGATTTGTCCCTCATTTTATTTCTAATTTACTGAGGGGACAAAACTAAGAAAGCAACTGCCTCAGTGATACAGGTGGTGCAGCATCCAACAGCATCACTGAGAGCAGCAGCAGATCTCTTATGTTCACACTGCAGATAGCTGAATTTTCTGAACGCATTTACAACCTATCTATGCGTCAAAGCATGTTAGTCGTCTGGGTTTGTGCTCCAAAGTCTTACCTTTTTCAATGAAATCGATGACAGTGAAAGAGTTTGGACTTTTGCAGCGTCCCCCGTCCACGCCGGCAGTTTGCGGGCTTAACGAGTCATTTGAGCCCTCCTTCAGTACAAGTGAACCATCCCCATCACTCGCCCTTTTCGATTTGCTTTTATTTTTCTTCGAAGACATTTTAATTGTAAAAACTTTCCCCACGTGAAAGTGCAAACATGTGTAAACACGGAGCGGCGTTGTAAACTTCCTGGTTAAAGTTTAGTCCCGCCTCCTTTTACCGTAAGTCCTGGTATGTCGGGCAGGCATTTTACGGCAGATGATCTTTAGTTTTATATTTATTGCATTAAGTATTCTAAATTCATTTTATTATAAAGATTTAATTAGTTAAATACTCATTATAACTGGAAAAATGTTTTAATTGAAAAAAGTTATCTCTAAATGCCTGGAACTGGAATCTGTTCCGGAGATTTCAGCAAAACCGCTATAGAAAAATCGTACAATTTTACGTTTTCTTTGTTTTTTGCAAGTAATACCACAAAATTCAATATAATTAAACATATTACAATCACTTTTAGGGTGTCGTCTTTTATTCGGCATATATTTCAGATGCCAAGATACTTTTTTCGTCATTTTCAACGGTTACTCTGGATTTCTTGTTCGCTTCTTTGCGGCTGATAACACCTTGAGGACAGCGGGCTACTGAGCTTCAAAGACCTGTGTTAGTCCGGTGTAAAAGGTGATATTTAGCTCATTTTCAAAGGTTAACCGACAGATATTTAAAGCCGAAATTAACATCATGCCTTAGCAATTCTATGATAGCAATAATAATACTTGAATATTGCCGCTACATTATTAGCTGGATAAATTAACAGATTTGTATATGGAGTTTGGTCACAGTACCTCTACGGAGCTAACGGTTCTGTGACATCATTACGGTATTTATGCAACTTCCAGGCGGACATTTACGTAACTGTACCGGACAGCGGACGCATGCCGGCTGCAAACTGAACTCATTCTCCGTTAAAACTTCCGTTTGCGGTGCTACGGTAACATGGCCGGTTGCGCCTTCGTGTCCAGACTGTCGCCGCTCGCGAGGGGAAGCTTTTGCGGTAAAGTGTGCTGTCCCGCGCGCACGGCTGCCGTCCGTGCGTTCTCGCGAGCCGTCACCTGTGCCCAGCTGCAGCGCGTGCAGGGCAGCGGCGCTTTAACGGGGAAGGTGGACCGATTCGGTGGAGTGACGGTGAACCTGGCGGACACCGGGCTACCGGCGGACATCAGCGAGACGTCATTCAGCGCTTTACTGCGAGGTTTGTGTTTGTTACGGGTCCTGTTTACCGTAAAATACTCATAAATCATTAACCCAACACTGACTGTCAGTGTCAACAACACTGTAGGAAACACGTCATAGCAAAACATTAACTTACCTTTTCTCCAAACATTATTACTTTGGTAGATTTTTAAAAATAATATACATAAAAATCTAATAAAATAATGAAATAAATATAGAATAAAAGAAACTAAAATATTAGGTATTTAATTAATGTCACCTGAAAAACAAATATTACTAATATGTACATTCTGTAAAATTCAAATACTTCCTTAAAACATATTAACTATCATTTAATTGTGCTTTTATTTCTATATTTCTATTAACTGTCATGATCAGTGCATTTACACCTGTGACTTAGATATACTTTGTCCATTTAAATTATTCTGTACAATATTATTTTATTCACATGTAAGATAACCTGTGCACTGCCAATAGAATCAGTGTAATGTCAGTATTTTTTTCTGCTCGTAGAAGAACCTGTGTATTACCCAGGGCTTAAAGACCTCCGTCGCCCCGACGGATTTCCGTCATTTGAAAAAAATTAGGGGAAAAAATCGAAGTAAGAATGCTCTTGTCATCCTACGAGAGTAAAAGGTGTAGGGCACCAGCCGAAAAGGGAAGGCGTATTTCTTTGTGGTTATTTTATTTCAAGCGTTTCAAATATACTGGCTGACAGCGACGTGACATCTTCCAATCAGAACGCACGGATGATAACAGCAGGTGGGAGGGGACGGGGGGCTGCAGATCAACAAATCACTTTACTTTAGCTACTAACTCGGCTAGCGGCTGGAATGAATCCGACTCGGTGGTTATGGACGCTCTGTTTGTGGAGGACGGTACCGCAGTGGGAAACATCGAGACCTGAGTCAAAAATAAATGGAGATGGGCTTGGCTTGATGAGAAGGGAGATGATGGCCTGTCCTACCGATCGTGGTGCAAAAAAAAAGAAACAGCCAGGTGCGTGCATGTACGTAATATGTCATAAAACATTCAGTATGGTAGTAATGGTAAAAAGAAAAGTCCCGGCCCCCCACCAGTCAGATACCAAACACAAGGCTGCAGTACGTTCTCTTGAGCACACCTCATGCCTACCAGGGGCCTCGGCGACAACAACAACGTACAGGCATCAATGGCTGAACGTGTCTGTGACCTTAAGGTGTCTGCTTTCATAGCTAAACATGTCCTTTAGTTAACAATGTCCCAACCGTTAGTGGAGCTAATCCAAATGTGCTCCAATGATAAGAATGCAGTGTCAAGACTGTCCATATCTAATTCACATGCGTCGTACCTTTAG
>JAMOIN010001030.1:0-15091 GCA_024666655.1 Dascyllus trimaculatus
AATCAGTCAAAATGTCATAGTATAGTATGTCGTCAAAAATGGCTAAAAAACGTCATAGTATAGTAAATCGCCCAACATCACAAAAATCACGTGATAGTGTAGTATGTTGTCAAGAATCACAAAAGAAGTCATAGTATAGTATATCATCAAAAATCACTAAAAAACGTCATAGTATAGTATGTTGTCAAAAATATGGCAAAAACATCATAGTATATTCTGTCGTCAAAAATCAGTAAAAAATGTCATACTATAGTATGTCGTCAAAAATCACAAAAAAACGTGATAGTGTAGCATGTCGTCAAAAATCACAAAAAAACGTCCATGTAGCATGTCGTCCAAAATCACTCAAAAACCTCATAGTATAGTATGTCGTGAAAAATGGCTTAATAGACGTCACAGCATCGTATGTCTTGAAAAATCTCTTAAAAGGTCATAGTGTAGTATGTTGACAAAAATATCACCAAAAACGTCATAGTATAGTCTGTCGTCAAAAATCACTAAAAAACGTCAAAGTATATTCTGTCGTCAGAAATCACTAAAAAATGTAATAGTATAGTATGTCGTCCAAAATATCACTAAAATCGTTATAGTATAGTATGTCGTCAAAAATGTGGCAAAAATATCATAGTGTAGTATATCGTCAAAAATGTCACAAAAACGTGATAGTATAAGTATGTCGTCCAAAAAGTCACCAAAAAAACATGCTATAATATGTCGTCAAAAATGTCACAATAATGTCATAGTATAGTACATGGTCAAAAATCACTAAAAACGTCGTAGTATAGTATGTCGTCCAAGATATCACCAAAAAGTCATAGTATAGGATGTCCTCAAAAATGTCGCAAAAATGTCATAGTATATTATGTCGTCCAAAATCACAAAAAAAACGTCACAGTATAGTATGTCTTCAAAAATGTCGCAAAAATGTCACAGTATAGTATGTTGTAGACAATCACTCAAAAACGTCATAGTATAGCATGTCGTAAAAAATCACTAAAATACGTCATAGTATAGGCTGTAGTCCAAAATCACTCAAAAACTTCATAGTATTGTATGTCGTCAAAAATGTCACAAAAACGTCATAGTATAGCATGTCGTCAAAAATAGCTAAAAACCGTCATAGTATAGTATGTCGTCAAAAATGTCTGAAATACGTCATAGTATAGTCTGTCGTCCAAAATATCTCAAAAACTTCATAGTATAGCATGTAGTCAAAAATCACTGAACACTGTCGTAGTATATTATGTCGTCAACAATCACTGAAAAACGTCATAGTACAGCATGTCGTCAAAAATCACTGAACATTGTCATTGTATAGTCTGTTGTCCAAAATCACTCAAAAACTTCATATGTAGTCAAAAATCTCACAAAAACGTCATAGTATAGCATATCGTCAAAAATGGCTAAAAAACTTCATAGTATAGTATGTCTTCCAAAAAATCTAAAAACGTCATAGTATAGAATGTGCTCAAAAATCACTCATAGTACAGTCTGTTGTCCAAAATCAGTCAAAATGTCATAGTATAGTATGTCGTCCGGAATCACTCAAAAACGTCATTGTATCACATGTCGTAAAAAATGGCTAAAAAACGTCATAGAAGAGTATATCGTCCAAAATCACAAAAAACGTGATAGTATAGTATATTTTCAAGAATTACAAAAGAAGTCATAGTATAGTATGTAATCAAAAATCACTGAAAAACGTCATAGTTTAGCATGTTGTCACAAATGGCTAAAAAGCGTAATAGTATAGTATGTCGTCAAAAATCACAAAAAAACCGTCACAGTATAGTATGACGTCAAAAATCACTCAAAAACGTCATAGTATAGTATGTCGTCAAAAACGTCATAGTATAGTATGTCGTCAAAAACGTTATAGTGGAGTATGTCGTCAAAAATCACTAAAAAACGTGATAGTACAGTATGTCGTCAAAAATGGCTAGAAACGTCATTGTGTAGTATGTCGTACTAAATCACAAAAAAAACGTGAGAGTATAGTATGTTGTCTGAAATCACTCAAAAACGTCATAGTATAGTATGTCGTCAAAAATTGCTAAAAACCGTCATTGTATAGGATGTCATCAAAAATGTCACGAAAAATGTCATAGTATAGCATGTCTTCAAAAATGGCTTAAAAAATGTCATAGTATAGTATGTTGTCAAAAATTGCTGAAAACCGTGATAGTGTAGTATGTCGTCCGAAATGACTCAAAAACGTCATACTGTAGTATGTCTTCCAAAATATCCCTAAAAACGTCATACTATAGCATGTCGTCAAAAATCACTAAAAACTTCATAGTATAGAATGTCGTCAAAAATCACTCGACATAGTCTGCTGTCCAAAATCAGTCAAAATATCATAGTATTGTATGTCGTCAAAAATATCACAAAAAAGTCATGTTGTCAAAAATGTCACACAAACGTCATGTCGTGAAAAATGTCACAAAAACTTCAGATTATAGTATGTCGTCAAAAATGACTAAAATAACCGTCATAGTATAATATGTCATCACACGTCACCAAAAACGTCATAGTATAGTATGTCGTGAAAAATCACTAAAACAAGTCATAGTAAAGTATGTGGTCAAACAAGTCACCAACAATCTCATTGTATAGTATGTCGTCAAAAATCACTAAAAACCGTCATAGTATAGTATGTCGTAAAAAATCACTACAAACCGTCATAGTATAGCATGTCGTCCAAAATCACTAAAAAACGTGATAGTAAAGTATGTCCTCAAAAATTACTAAAAAACGTCATAGTATAATATGTTGTCAAAAATGGCTTAAAAGCGTCATATTATAGTATGTCGTCAAAAATGGCTTATAAATGTCATAGTATAGTATGTGGTGAAAAATGTCTAAAAACCATCATAGTATAGTATGTCTTCCAAAATATCACTAAAAATGTCATAGTATAGTATGTCTTCCAAAAACACTAATACCGTCATAGTATAGAATGTCGTCAAAAATCACTCATAGTATAGTCTGTTGTCCAAAATCAGTCAAAATGTCAGAGTATAGTATATCGTCAAAATGGCTGACAACCGTCATAGTATAGTATGTCGTCCGGAATCACTCAAAAACGTCATAGTATCACATGTTGTAAAAAATGGCTAAAAACGTCATAGTATAGTATATCGTCAAAAAAAAAAAAAAAACTATGTTTTCAAGAATTACAAAGAAGTCATAGTATAGTATGTAATCAAAAATCACTAAAAAACATCATAGTATAGCATGTTGTCACAATTGGCTAAAAAGCGTAATCGTATAGTATGTCGTCAAAAATGGCTTCAAAAATGTCATTGTATAGTCTGTCGTCCAAAATCACTCTAAAACGTCATAGTATAGCATGTCGTCAAAAACACTAAAATACATCATAGTATAGTCTGTAGTCCAAAATCACTCAAAAACTTCATAGTCGTCAAAAATGGCTAAAAAACGTCATAGTATAGTATGTCGTACAAAATCACTAAAAACCGTCATAGTATAGTCTGTTGTCAAAAATCACTCAAAAACGTCATAGTATAGCATGTCGTCAAAAATCACTAAAATACATCATAGTATAGTCTGTAGTCCAAAATCACTCAAAAACTTCATAGTCGTCAAAAATGGCTAAAAAACGTCATAGTATAGTATGTCGTACAAAATCACTAAAAACCGTCATAGTATAGTCTGTTGTCAAAAATCACTAAAAACCGTGATCGTATAGTATGTCGTCCAAAATGGCTAAAAATCATCATAGTATAGTATGTCGTCTTGAATCACTCAAAAACGTCATAGTATAGTATGTCGTCCAAAATCACTCTAAACTGTCATAGTATAGTATGTCGTCAACAATGGCTTAAAAACATGAAATAGTTTGTCGTCAAAAATATCACAAAAACGTCATAGTATAGTCTGTCGTCCAAAATCACTCCAAAATGTCATAGTATAGTGTGTCGTCCAAAATCACTAAAAACCGTCATAGTATAGTATGTCATCAAAAATCACGAAAAAACGTCATAGTATAGTATGTTGTCAAAAATGGCTAAAAAGCGTAATAGTATAGAATGTCGTCAAAAATCACTCGACATAGTATAGTCTGTTGTCCAAAATCAGTCAAAATGTCATAGTATAGTATGTCGTCCGGAATCACTCAAAAACGTCATAGTATCACATGTCGTAAAAAATGGCTAAAAAACGTCATAGTATAGTATATCGTCCAAAATCACAAAAATCACGTGATAGTGTAGTATGTTGTCAAGAATCACAAAAGAAGTCATAGTATAGTATATCATCAAAAATCACTAAAAAACGTCATAGTATAGTATGTTGTCAAAAATGGCTAAAAAGCGTCATAGTAAAGTATGTCGTCAAAAATGGCTTAAAAAAGTCATAGTATAGTATGTAGTCAAAAATGGCTAAAAACCGTGATAGTGTAGAATGTCGTCCGAAATGAAGCAAAACGTCATTCTATAGTATGTCTTCCAAAAATCCCTAAAAACGTCATAGTATAGTATGTCGTCAAAAATCACTAAAAAACGTGATAGTATAGTATGTCGTCAAAGATGGTTAAAAAATGTCATTGTGTAGTATGTCGTATTAAATCACAAAAAAACGTGACAGTATAGTATGTCGTCTGAAATCACTCAAAAACGTCATGTATAGTATGTTGTCAAAAATGGCTAAAAACCGTCATTGTATAGTATGTCATCAAAAATGTCACGAAAAATGTCATTGTATAGCATGTCGTCAAAAATATCTCTAAAAACGTCATAGTGTAGTATGTCGTCAAAAATCACTAAAAACCGTCCTAGTATAGTATGTCATAAAAAATGGCTAAAAACCGTCATAGTACAGTATGTCGTCGAAAATCACAAAAAACCGTCACAGTATAGTATGTCGTCAAAAATCACTCAAAAACGTCATAGTATAGTCTGTCGTCAAAAATGGCGAAAAAACGTCATTGTGTAGTATGTCGTACTAAATCAAAAAAAAAACGTGAGAGTATAGTATGTCGTCTGAAATCACTCAAAAACGTAATAGTATAGTATGTCTTCAAAAATTGCTAAAAACCGTCATTATATAGTATGTCATCAAAAATGTCACGAAAAACGTCATAGTATAGTATGTCGTCAAAAATGGCTTAAAAAATGTCATAGTATAGTATGTCGTCAAAAATGGCTAAAATCCGTGATAGTGTAGTATGTCGTCCGAAATGACTCAAAAACGTCATACTATATTTATGTCTTCCAAAATATCACTAAAAACGTCATTCTATAGCATGTCGTCAAAAATCACTAAAAACGTCATAGTATAGAATGTCGTAAAAAATCACTCTACATAGTATAGCCTCTTGTCCAAAATCAGTCAAAATGTCATAGTATAGTATGTCGTCAAAAATATCACAAAAAGTCATGTCGTCAAAAATGTCACACAAACGTCATGTGGTCAAAAATCACTAAAAAACGTCATAGTATAGTATGTTGTCAAAAATGTCATCTAAAGTACGTCGTCAAAAGTCAACAAAAACGTCATAGTATCGTATGTCGTCTAAAATCACTAAAAAACGTCATAGTATAGTATGTTGTCAAAAATATGGCAAAAACATCATAGTATATTCTGTCGTCAAAAAACAGCAAAAAATGTCATACTATAATATGTTGTCAAAAATCTCAAAAAAACGTGATAGTGTAGCATGTCGTCAAAAATCACAAAAAAACGTCCGTGTAGCATGTCGTCCAAAATCACTCAAAAACTTCATAGTATAGTATGTCGTGAAAAATGGCTTAAAAAACGTCACAGCATCGTATGTCTTGAGAAATCACTAAAAAGGTCATGGTGTAGTATGTTGTCAAAAAGATATCACCAAAAACGTCATAGTATAGTCTGTCGTCAAAAATCACTAAAAAACGTCAAAGTATATTCTGTCGTCAGAAATCACTAAAAAATGTAATAGTATAGTATGTCGTCCAAAATATCACTAAAATCGTCATAGTATAGTCTGTCGTCAAAAATGTGGCAAATATGTCATAGTGTAGTATATCGTCAAAAATGTCACAAAAACTTGATAGTATAAGTATGTCGTCAAAAATATCACCAAAAAATCATACTATAATATGTCGTCAAAAATGTCACAATAATGTCATAGTATAGTACATGGTCAAAAATCACAAAAAACGTCGTAGTATAGTATGTCGTCCAAGATATCACCAAAAAGTCATAGTATAGGATGTCCTCAAAAATGTCGCAAAAAATTAATAGCATATTATGTTGTCCAAAATCACAAAAAAACGTCACAGTATAGTATGTCTTCAAAAATGTCGCAAAAATGTCATCGTATAGTATGTCGTCAACAATCACTCAAAAACGTCATAGTATAGCATGTCGTCAAAAATCACTAAAATACGTCATAGTATAGTCTGTTGTCCAAAATCACTCAAAAATTTCATAGTATAGTATGTCGTCAAAAATCACTCAAAAACGTCATAGTATAGTATGTCGTGAAAAATGGCTGAAATACGTCATAGTATAGTCTGTCGTCCAAAATCACTAAAAAACGTCATAGTATAGCATGTAGTCAAAAATCACTGAACATTGTCCTAGTATAGTCTGTCGTTAACAATCACTCAAAAACGTCATACTATAGCATGTCCTCAAAAATCACTGAACATTGTCATTGTATAGTCTGTTGTCCAAAATCACTCAAATACTTCAAATATAGTCAAAAATCTCACAAAAACGTCATAGTATAGTATGTCTTCCAAAAAATCTTAAAACGTCATAGTATAGAATGTCGTCAAAAATCACTCGACATAGTATAGTCTGTTGTCCAAAATCAGTCAAAATTTCATAGTATAGTATGTCGTCAAAAATATCACAAAAAAGTCATGTCGTCAAAAATGTCACACAAACGTCATGTAATCCAAAATTTCACAAAAACGTCATAGTATGTCATCACACATGTCACCAACAATCTCATAGTATAGTATGTCGTCAAAAATCACTAAAAAACGTCATAGTATAGTATGTTGTCAAAAATGGCTAAAATCCGTGATAGTGTAGTATGTCGTCCGAAATGACTATAAAACGTCATACTATAATATGTCGTCAAAAATCACTAAAAATTACTCCACATAGTATAGTCTGTTGTCCAAAATCAGTCAAAATGTCATAGTATAGTATTTCGTCAAAAATATCACAAAAAAGTCATGTCGTCAAAAATGTACCACAAAGGTCATGTCGTCAAAAATCACCAAAAAACGTCATAGTATAGTATGTCGTCAAAAATGTCATGTATCGTACGTCGTCAAAAGTCAACAAAAACGTCAGAGTATAAGTATGTCGTCTAAAATCACTAAAAAACGTCATAGTATAGTATGTTGTCAAAAATATGGCAAAAACATCATAGTATATTCTGTCGTCAAAACTCAGTAAAAAATGTCATACTATAGTATGTCGTCAAAAATCACAAAAAAACGTCAAAGTATAGTATGTCGTCAAAAATCACTCAAAAACGTCATTGTATAGTATGTCGTCAAAAATGGCTGAAATACGTCATAGTATAGTCTGTCGTCCAAAATCACTCAAAAACTTCATAGTATTGCATCTCGTGAAAAATGGCTTAAAAAACGTCAAAGCATCGCATGTCTTGATAAATCACTAAAAAGGTCATAATGTAGTATGTTGTCAAAAACATCACCAAAAACGTCAAAGTATATTCTGTCGTCAGAAATCACTAAAAAAATGTAATAGTATAGTATGTCGTCCAAAATATCACTAAAATCGTCATAGTATAGTATGTCGTCAAAAATGTGGCAAAAATGTCATAGTGGAGTATATCGTCAAAAATGTCACAAAAACGTGATAGTATAAGTATGCCGTCCAAAATATCACCAAAAAATCATACTATAATATGTCGTCAAAAATGTCACAATAATGTCATAGTATAGTACACCGTCAAAAATCACTAAAACGTCTTAGTTTAGTATGTCAGCCAAGATATCACCAAAAAGTGATAGTATAGGATGTCCTCAAAAATGTCGCAAAAATGTCATAGTATATTATGTCGTCCAAAATAACAAATAAACGCCACAGTATAGAATGTCTTCAAAAATGTCGCAAAAATGTCATAGTATAGTATTTCGTCAAAAATGGCTAAAAAGCGTCATAGTTTAGTATGTCGTAAAAAATGGCTTAAAAATGTCATCGTATAGTATGTCTTCAAAAATGACTAAAAACCGTGATAGTATAGTATGTCTTCCAAAACATCACTAAAAACGTCACACTATAGCATGTCGTCAAAAATCACTAAAAAACGTCATAGTATAGTATGTCTTCCAAAAACACTTAAAACGTCATCGTATAGAATGTCGTCAAAAATCACTCAAAAATGTCATAGTATAGTATGTCGTCAAAAATCACTAAAAAGCGTCATAGTATAGTATGTCGTCAAAAATGATTAAAAACCGTGATATTATAGTATGTCGTCCAAAATCACAAAAAAACGATATAGCATAGTTTGTTGTCAAGAATCACAAAAGAAGTCATAGTACAGTATGTCATCAAAAATGGCTAAAATACGTCATAGTATTGTCTGTTGTCCAAAATCACTCAAAAACTTCATAGTATAGTATGTCGTCAAAAATGACTAGAAAACGTCATAGTATAGTATGTCGTCAAAAATCACTAAAAAAGTGATAGTATAGTATGTCGTCAAAAATGGCTAAGAAACGTCATTGTGTAGTATGTCGTACTAAATCACATAAAAGACGTGAGAGTATAATACATCGTCTGAAATCACTCAAAAACGTCATGGTATAGTATGTAGTCAAAAATTGCTAAAAAACCGTCATTGTATAGTATGTCGTCTAAAATGTCAGTCAAAATGTCATAGTATAGTATGTCGTCAAAATGGCTGACAAAAGTCATAGTATAGTATGTCGTCCGGAATCACTGAAAAACGTGATAGTATAGTATGTTGTCACAAATGGCTAAAAAACGTCATAGTATAGTATGTCGTACAAAATCACTAAAAACAGTCATAGTATAGTCTGTTGTCAAAAATCACTAAATACCGTCATAGTATAGTATGTCGTCAGAAATCACTAAAAACCGTGATAGTATAGTATGTCGTCAAAAATCACTAAAAACCGTGATAGTATAGTCTGTAGTCCAAAATGGCTAAAAACCGCCATAGTTTAGTATGTCGTCTTGAATCACTCTAAAATGTCATAGTATAGTATGTCGTCAACAATGGCCAAAAAACATGAAATAGTTTGTCGTCAAAAATATCACAAAAACGTCATAGTATAGTCTGTCGTCCAAAATCACTCGAAAATGTCATAGTATAGTGTGCCGTCAAAAAATCACTAAAAACCGTCATAGTATAGTATGTCATCAAAAATCACTAAAAAACGTCATAGTATAGTAAGTTGTCAAAAATACCTAAAAAGCGTCATAGTATAGAATGTCGTCAAAAATCACTCGACATAGTATAGTCTGTTGTCCAAAATCAGTCAAAATGTCATAGTATAGTATGTCGTCAAAAATGGCTGACAACCGTAATAGTATAGTATGTCGTCCGGAATCACTCAAAAACGTCATAGTATCACATGTTATCAAAAATGGTTAAAAAGCGTCATAGTATAGTATGTCGGCAAAAATGGCTTAAAAACGATATAGTATAGTATGTTGTCAAGAATCAAAAAAGAAGACATAGTATAGTATGTCATCAAAAATCACTAAAAAAGTATCTGGTCAAACATGTCACCAACAATCTCATAGTATAGTATGTCATATAAATCACTCAAAAACGTCATAGTATAGTATGTCATCAAAAATCACGAAAAACCGTCATAGTATAGTATGTCGTCCAAAATCACTAAAAAACGTCATAGCATAGTATGTCGTAAAAAATGTCATAGTATAGTACGTCGTAAAAAATCACTAAAAAATGTCATAGTCTACTATCTCGTCAAACATGACGAAAGAACGTCGTAGTATAGTATGTCGTGAAAAATATCACAAAAATGTCATAGTAAAGCATGTCGTAAATAATGGCTGAAAAACAGTGTAGTATGTCGTCAAAAATGACTAAGAACCGTCATAGTATCGTATGTCGTCAAAAATCACTAAAAAACGTCATAGTTTTTCCTCATGCTCATTCGCAGCGCTGCTCATGAGCACCGCCCTTGTCGGCAATCGCGGTTTTGTTTGTTTTTCATCGTGCTCATTCGCAGCGCTGCTCCTGAGCACCGCCCTTGTCGGCACTCGCGGTTTTGTTTGTTTTTCCTCGTGCTCATTCGCAGCGCTGCTCCTGAGCACCGCCCTTGTCGGCACTCGCGGTTTTGTTTGTTTTTCCTCGTGCTCATGACTAGCGCTGCCAATGAGCACGAGGAGAAACAAAACCGCGAGTGCCCGAGAGGGCGGTGCTCATGAGCAGCGCTGCCAATGAGCGGGCGGTGCTCATCGAGGAAAAACAAAACCGCGAGTGCCCGAGACGGCAGTGCTAATGAGCAGCTCTGCCAATGAGCGGGCGGTGCTCATCGAGGAAAAACAAAACCGCGAGTGCCCGAGAGGGCGGTGCTCATGAGCAGCGCTGCCAATGAGCACGAGGAGAAAAAAAACCGCGAGTGCCCGAGAGGGCGGTGCTCATGAGCAGCGCTGCCAATGAGCACGAGGAGAAACAAAACCGCGAGTGCCCGAGAGGGCGGTGGTCATGAGCAGCGCTGCCAATGAGCGGGCGCTGCTCATCGAGGAAAAACAAAACCGCGAGTGCCCGAGAGGGCGGTGCTCATGAGCAGCGCTGCCAATGAGCACGAGGAGAAACAAAAGTGCGAGTGCCCGAGAGGGCGGTGCTCATGAGCAGCGCTGCCAATGAGCGGGCGGTGCTCATAGAGGAGAAACAAAACCGCGAGTGCCCGAGAGGGCGGTGCTCATGAGCAGCGCTGCCAATGAGAGGGCGGTGCTCATAGAGGAGAAACAAAACCGCGAGTGCCCGAGAGGGCGGAGCTCATGAGCAGCGCTGCCAATGAGCGGGCGGTGCTCATCGAGGAGAAACAAAACCGCGAGTGCCCGAGAGGGCGGTGCTCATGAGCAGCGCTGCCAATGAGCGGGCGGTGCTCATCGAGGAAAAACAAAACTGCGAGTGCCCGAGAGGGCGATGCTCATGAGCAGCGCTGCCAATGAGCGGGCGGTGCTCATCGAGGAAAAACAAAACCGCGAGGGCCCGAGAGGGCGGTGCTCATGAGCAGCGCTGCCAATGAGCACGAGGAGAAAAGAAACCGCGAGTGACCGAGAGGGCGGTTCTCATGAGCATTGCTGCCAATGAGCACGAGGAGAAACAAAACCGCGAGTGCCCGAGAGGGCGGTGCTCATGAGCAGCGCTGCCAATGAGCACGAGGAGAAACAAAACCGCGAGTGCCCGAGAGGGCGGTGCTCATGAGCAGCGCTGCCAATGAGCACGAGGAGAAACAAAACCGTGAGTGCCTGAGAGGGCGGTGCTCATGAGCAGCTCTGCCAATGAGCGGGCGGTGCTCATCGAGGAAAAACAAAACCGCGAGTGCCCGAGAGGGCGGTGCTCATGAGCAGCGCTGCCAATGAGCACGAGGAGAAACAAAACCGCGAGTGCCCGAGAGGGCGGTGCTCATGAGCAGCGCTGCCAATGAGCAAGAGGAGAAACAAAACCGCGAGTGCCCGAGTGGGCGGTGCTCACTAGCAGCGCTGCGAATGAGCGGGCGGTGCTCATCGAGGAAAAACAAAACCGCGAGTGCCCGAGAGGGCGGTGCTCATGAGCAGCGCTGCCAATGAGAACAAGGAAAAACAAAACCGCGAGTGCCCGAGAGGGCGGTGCTCATGAGCAGCGCTGCCAATGAGCGGGCGGTACTCATCGAGGAAAAACAAAACTGCGAGTGCCCGAGAGGGCGGTGCTAATGAGCAGCGCTGCCAATGAGCGGGCGGTGCTCATCGAGGAAAAACAAAACCGGGAGTTCCCGAGAGGGCGCTGCTCACGAGCAGCGCTGCCAATGAGCACGAGGAGAAACAAAACCGCCAGTGCCCGAGAGGGCGGTGCTCATGAGCAGCGCTGCCAATGAGCACGAGGAGAAACAAAACCGCGGTTGACCGAGAGGGCGGTGCTAATGAGCAGCGCTGCCAATGAGCACGAGGACAAACAAAACCGCGAGTGCCCGAGAGGGGGGTGCTCATGAGCAGCGCTGCCAATGAGCGGGCGTGGCTCATCGAGGAAAAAAAAAACCGCGATTGCCCGAGAGAGCGGTTCTCATGAGCAGCGCTGCCAATGAGCGGGCGGTGCTCATCGGGGAAAAACAAAACCGCGAGTGCCCGAGTGGGCGGTGCTGATGAGCAGCGCTGCCAATGAGCGGGCGGTGCTCATCGAGGAAAAACAAAACCGCGAGTGCCCGAGAGGGCGGTGCTCATGAGCAGCGCTGCCAATGAGCGGGCGGTGCTCATCGAGGAAAAACAAAACCGCGAGTGCCCGAGAGGGCGGTGCTTATGAGCAGCGCTGCAAATGAGCGGGCGGTGCTCATCGAGGAAAAACAAAACCGCGAGTGCCCGAGAGGGCGGTGCCAATGAGCAGCGCTGCAAATGAGCGGGCGGTGCTCATCGAGGAAAAACAAAACCGCGAGTGCCCGAGAGGGCGGTGCCCATGAGCAGCGCTGCCGATGAGCGGGCGGTGCTCATCGAGGAAAAACAAAACCGCGAGTGCCAGAGAGGGCGGTGCTCATGAGCAGCGCTGCCAATGAGCACGAAGAGAAACAAAGCCGCGAGTGCCCGAGAGGGCGGTGCTCACGAGCGGGCGCTGCGAGTGAGCGGGCGGTGCTAATAGAGGAAAAACAAAACCGCGAGTGCCCGAGAGGGCGGTGCTCACGAGCGGGCGCTGCGAGTGAGCGGGCGGTGCTCATAGAGGAAAAACAAAGCAGCGAGTGCCCGAGAGGGCGGCGCTCATGAGCAGCGCTGCCAATGAGCGGGCGGTGCTCATAGAGGAGAAACAAAACCGCGAGTGCCCGAGAGGGCGGCGCTCATGAGCAGCGCTGCCAATGAGCACGAGGAGAAACAAAACCGCGAGTGCCCGAGAGGGCGGAGCTCATGAGCAGCGCTGCAGATGAGCAGGCGGTGCTCATCGAGGACAAACAAAACCGCGAGTGCCCGAGAGGGCGGTGCTCATGAGCAGCGCTGCCAATGAGCACGAGGAGAAACAGAACCGCGAGTGCCCGAGAGGGGGGTGCTCATGAGCAGCGCTGCCAATGAGCACGAGGAGAAACAAAACCGCGAGTGCCCGAGAGGGCGGTGCTCATGAGCAGCGCTGCCAATGAGCGGGCGGTGCTCTTAGACGAGAAACAAAACCGCGAGTGCCCGAGAGGGCGGTGCTCATGAGCAGCGCTGCCAATGAGCGGGCGGTGCTCATAGAGGAGAAACAAAACCGTGAGTGCCCGAGAGGGCGGTGCTCATGAGCAGCGCTGCCAATGAGCACGAGGAGAAAGAAAACCGCGATTGCCCGAGAGGGCGGTGCTCATGAGCAGGGCTTCCAATGAGCACGAGGAGAAACAAAACCGCGAGTGCCCGAGAGGGCGGTGCTCATGAGCAGCGCTGCCAATGAGCACGAGGAGAAAAAAAACCGCGAGTGCCCGAGAGGGCGGTGCTCATGAGCAGCGCTGCCAATGAGCGGGCGGTGCTCATAGAGGAGAAAAAAAAACGCGAGTGCCCGAGAGGGCGGTGCTCATGAGCAGCGCTGCCAATGAGCGGGCGGTGCTCATCGGGGAAAACAAAACCGCGAGTGCCCGAGAGGGCGGTGCTCATGAGCAGCGCTGCCAATGAGAGCACGAGAGGCGAGCCATGAGCAGCTGCCAATGAGCACCAGGAGAAACAAACCGCGAGTGCCCGTGAGGCGTGCTCATGAGCAGCGCTGCCACGTGAGCACGAGGAGAAAACAAACCGCGAGTTCGAGAGGCGGTGCTCAGCTGTGGTGAGCAGCGCTGCCAATGAGCACGAGGAGAAACAAAACCGCGAGTGCCCGAGAGGGCGGTGCTCATGAGCAGCGCTGCCAATGAGCACGAGGAGAAACAAAACCGCGAGTGCCCGAGAGGGCGGTGCTCATGAGCAGCGCTGCCAATGAGCGGGCGGTGCTCATAGAGGAGAAACAAAACCGCGAGTTCCCGAGAGGGCGGTGCTCATGAGCAGCGCTGCCAATGAGCGGGCGGTGCTCATCGAGGAAAAACAAAACCGCGAGTGCCCGAGGGGGCGGTGTTCATGAGCAGCGCTGCAAATGAGCACGAGGAGAAACAAAACCGCGAGTGCCCGAGAGGGCGGTGCTCATGAGCGGCGCTGCCAATGAGCACGAGCAGAAACAAAACCGCGAGTTCCCGCGAGGGCGGTGCTCATGAGCAGCGCTGACAATGAGCGAGAAAGCTCATTGAGGAGAAAAAAAAACGGGAGTGCCCGAGAGGGCGGTGCTCATGAGCAGCGCTGCCAATGAGCACGAGGAGAAACAAAACCGCGAGTGCCCGAGAGGGCGGTGCTCTTGAGCAGCGCTGCTAATGAGCGGGCGGTGCTCATCGAGGAAAAACAAAACCGCGAGTGCCCGAGAGGGCGGTGCTCATGAGCAGCGCTGCCAATGAGCGGGCGGTGCTCATCGAGGAAAAACAAAACCGCGAGTGCCCGAGAGGGCGGTGCTCATGAGCAGCGCTGCCAATGAGCACGAGGAGAAACAAAACCGCGAGTGCCCGAGAGGGCGGTGCTCATGAGCAGCGCTGCCAATGAGCGGGCGTGGCTCATCGAGGAAAAAAAAAAACGCGAGTGCCCGAGAGAGCGGTGCTCATGAGCAGCGCTGCCAATGAGCGGGCGGTGCTCATCGGGGAAAAACAAAACCGCGAGTGCCCGAGTGGGCGGTGCTCATGAGCAGCGCTGCCAATGAGCGGGCGGTGCTCATCGAGGAAAAACAAAACCGCGAGTGCCCGAGAGGGCGGTGCTCATGAGCAGCGCTGCCAATGAGCACGAGGAGAAAAAAAACCGCGAGTGCCCGAGAGGGCGGTGCTCATGAGCAGCGCTGCCAATGAGCACGAGGAGAAACAAAACCGCGAGTGCCTGAGAG
>JAMOIN010000239.1:0-15072 GCA_024666655.1 Dascyllus trimaculatus
GATACACTGACAATACAAATATGAAAGTAGGATTTTACATAATATGAGCCATTTAAGTGATGGTGTGATGCTTTTTTTTCCAAATTTTTTTGTTCATTTTAACCATAAAGCCACCCAAGTAAACGGTACTATCATCCAAACTCAGGTATTTTTCCTAATTTGCAGTTTCTTACAAGTAGATCTTCAATACAGGGCTGAGATGCTGCAACAATATGTGAGTTACTTCACATCTCAACATGTTTACTTCGCCAAGTCTGACTGGGAGTTTGCTTTTCTGCAGTTTACAAAAACTTCCAATGTATCTTAATCGATAACTCAACCTTAAAGCCTGGTTCGATTCTGTCTGTGCGTCATAGAGAGTAAGGTGAGACTGGAACATTTCCAGTACGTCTATAAGAACTCGATAAATAATTCAGCAGCTCCATCTACCAGCCATTATATTTTATCGTGACCATCATTATGTGCTGACTGGACTCACCGTGGTGTATAAAGAAAACCCTTGTTCTGGTTATACCGTGCACGTCTGTTGACACAAATTGGCTTCAAGCAGATCTGATCAAATGACCCCACGACCTGTAAATGCTCTCAGAAAATAGCTTAGAGGGGTTTTGGGATCTCACTTGACCTCTTCAACAAATATTTAATGCTGCAATAAGCCACTTTTCTTCCCAACTGAACAGTATTGAGCGGCAGCTGTCTGAAAGCGGCTTTACATTTATTGCTTTAAAATCATAAAGCATGATGTCGATAATGGTACATGGCACTTTCATGTTCACCAGCCAGCCAATATAGATGCTCTATATAGGATACCAAAGGGAGGAGAGAGGGGAAAAATGCTGGGAGCATGTAGCATTCATGAAATATTGGAATATCTCATCTATTATAATGGATCAACCCATCAATCTGTGTGACAATCGAGGCTAATTTAAGGAAATTACCAACCAAAACGGGGAGCCAGAACAGTCCAAATCAATTTACCCCCTATATTTGTTCCTCTAGCTGACTATCTGAAACAATTGCGACAGAGGTCTTGGTTATCTACAGAGTTTACGGCAGTTTCAGCTTCCTAAAGTGACTGAAAAAGGCATAAAGGCAAACTGACAGTAAGTGTATTCATGCCTAGTGCAACGCCATGGCAGAGCGGTAACACTACTGCTTTGTTATCATCCCGCCATTTTCCCTTTTTTTTTTTTTTTGCCTCTCGGACTGGAAGACTCCCGCCGCCAAACCTCGGCATCTCGAGACTGACACACCGCTACCTTGACACGGCACCCGACGTGACAAGCAGGAACAAGGCCTCCTGTCAGCCGAGCCGAGGGCACCGGAGACCTCAATCGAAAAAAGGTGCTGACAGGGGAGCCATTTGTAAAGCGGAGTGGAGGTAGCGGCGGACGGGAGGCCCCCGCGAGCTGCGAATGAGCCAAACGTCGGGGCTGCCACGGCGCCAGCTAACAAACTGAAGGGAAAGGCGAGCTCTGGAACTGTCTGGGAAAGTAGAGTCAGCCCCTGCCAACTACTGTAAGCTTTGAAGGCTCCAGTGTGTGGAGTCTCTTTACAGTGTTGTTCCAGGAAAAACCTGAGCATTCGATTACACCGAACTCAAGGAAATCTGCTTTATTAACATGCATCCTGACATACATAACGGCGTGGTTTGATACAACGTGGCTCGCTTTCCACGTAAGCCTGTATACCGCAAATGCCGGCGAAAGCTAAGCAGCTGCTCTGCCTTGTCGCGCCTTTTTGAAGGCTTCTCCTACTGAGCCATCAAACGCCCCAAAAACATTTTAGCTTCTCCTATTCTGGCACTGGCCTGTCTGTCTCATCCTTCAAAGCCGATCCTTCAAAGATGGATTATCTTCCAATTTGTGCACCAGAAAAGCAGGAGGAGAGAAAGGGGGAAAGAGAAAAGATGAGGACTAGGTGGTAAATTATTTGTTTGACTGTGTCTCCTCTGCTGCTGCTGCTGCTGCTGTCTGTTTTAGGGTATTTTTTGTATTCATTTCCTTCCTTCCACCCTCTTCTCTCTGACTCAACAAAGCCCTACTCAGCATCCTTGACGGGGGGAGAGATCACAGGAGTAGAGAGTAATGAGACTTCGGCTAGCTCCACTTCCACTGTATCCTGTCCCTTTCTATCTCTGCCGCCTTTTACTCCCCCTGTCCTCCCCCCTCTTGCCTCCCTTCACCACACACAGTCCGTCATTGTCTAGATCTCTGCTACCTGGTGTGAAGCCGGGTGTAATTCATTAGTGAGCGAGGCTAGAAGGGCGGTCTCCCCTCGCAGAGAGAGTAAAAAAAAGGTGATGAAATCAAAACACCGGCTGATAGTCGAGGCCCACCCTCTTGTTTCTCCCCCCTCCAACCTCCTCACCCATTCTCTATGTGTCTTCCTCCCCCACTCCATCCACTTTGAAGTCTCTTCACTGAAGAGAGCCTGACTCAGCAGCCGCACTCTCGTCGGCTCTCTAAGACTGAGGTGAGCACCAATGTCAGGCAACCTTGACGGAGACTTATGGCGAGAGAAGCCCGACACAGGCATGCAAATAAATTACGCAAAGCGCATCGGCGGCGGCGACAAATCACGCATTCAAAGCGGGACGCGACAGCGCCACACATGGATGCACTCGCAGAAAAAAAACACACACATGGGCACGGCGGTAATATGCACACTCTCAGAGAGAGAGAGAGAGAGAGAGAGAGAGAGAGAGAGAGAGCGCAGAGTGGGAGCTAATTCTGCCATGCCGAATGACAACGACATGGCAACAGAATTGCGTCACAGGCTGATAGCTGGAAGACACAGAGAGAATGAGGTGAGGAGGAGGAGGAGGAGGAGGAGGAGGAGGAGATGAGCAAAAGTGAGACAGTGTGCGTTGGAAGGAGGTGCAAAAAAAAAAAAAAGCAGGAAAAGATGATTGAGGTAAGGCCGAGGCCATAAGTTATGCATTCGCACCTGCTGTTTTCTTCTTCTGTATTTATGAGACTCTGTCCAGCGTAAAAGTCAAGGATCAAAGCGGAGAATCAAAGGCCTTCAGCGAATGAGGGCAGAGACCCAAGTGAGACTGACTCCCTCCTTTTACCCTCCTCCTCCACAGCTCACCTACTTCTACAGTAGTACAGTTACACATCTGTGTTCCTCTTTCTCAAACTTTCTTGTCTTGGTACATTTTATTGGAACTGTATTATTGCTAATGTCTTGATGCTTCCCATAAAGGCAACATGTGACCTCTAGTAATCTCGTATCCCAGCAACCATGACTAACATTGCTTACAAGCGGTAACGATGTCTTCTCATTTTAACATTCAGAGAATCTTTAGAGATTGCTGTGAAATCATATTACAAGATAAAAGAACATCATTATTAATGTTTTAAAGATGTTTTTGAGACCTCATGTGTTCCTGTAATGTGACATTAACAAACATAGAACCTTTCACCTGTAGTAATCTGAGGATGTTGTGGGGAAGTTTTTCCATAAAAGGTTCCCACAATGACACACAATAACAAAGGTTCTCAATGCAACTTTCAGAGAACATTGCCCGAAAAATGAACATTTAGGAAACTAAAATACAACTTCCCTGCTGAAAAAATTCTGTGAATTTTGTAGCATTTTTCAGAACACAAACCGTGTTTTGTTAATCTCGATGCATGGAGATGACCCCTTACAATGTGATGCCAATGGTGTCGCATTGTAACCACCAACAGAAAAGAAGTTTTTAAAAAATTTGGTCAACAAAAATATTAACGGATTTGCTCTTCTCCTGTGGAAAAAAAAAGTGGCATCAGAATCCGTTATTGCCTTCGTTAGCAGAGGAATGTCTTGTAGGCATTTTTCTTTACTGTATGTAGCAACAGTTATTCAGTTTAAGGGGGGCTGGAGTTTCCTTGCATGTACTTCCTATTTCTAAATCTGTACTTTTAATAGGCAATTCCAAAACTCTCTTTTTCCAATTTTTGCGTCAATCCTTGATGGATTTGCTGTCTGCTTAGGACCATTATTCTGTTGAAACATCCACTTCAAATTTAACTACATTCGACTACCCAGCGTCAGCAAAGCAGCACCAATCCATAACATTTTCATGCTCCACAGTGACAATCAGGTTCTTTGAAAAGCAGTCTTTGGACATACATATTTACTGTTACCAAGGCCAAACAACTCTAACTTTCATTCTCTGCCTGTCATTTCAAACTTGGTCGACTTGGCGACTTCTTTGTGCGTCACACTCTCTGCTTTTGGACTGCATCTGCTGGGACTTCCAGCCGTGGACAAACTGGCAGCTGTTTGAAATCTACTCCACTTGTAGATGATGCCCTACAGTGGAATTACTTAGTTCAAATAATTTCGACTTGTGTTCAGTGGCTCTACAGGGAGTGATCTCCTGCATGTTATCAGATGACAGAGTGTAGCATTCCCATTTGATTTTTTTTCCCAACTTGCCAAACATTAATCATAACTTATTTGCCATAATAACCAATAGGAGGCACATGAAAATCAGAGTTTGGTATCTCAGTACAACAAAAGCAAATACATGCATGAAGTTATTATACACTGGTTTACTGACGATGGCTGTGTCTTCATTCAAAATGTCTGCCAATACTGTTTCAAATAGCTGCAGCCTACGAATTGAAAAGCAAAATGGACTAAAGTGAAGCAGTAAAATGATTCTGTCAAAAAAATAAATGCTATTAAAACACATATTTCTTAATTTGATGCTGTCTTAAATGAGTGATTGCATTTGATCAGTGGCGGCAAACAGCTTTCCACTTGTTTTTGTCCATTGACACTGGAGGTTACTCAGAAACTGTACTGTTCCCTAACAGCAGATATTTATGATTGTAGAGGGTCTTCAAGGTCTGGTTGCTCTGCATTCACTGCAACTACGAGGCTGCACTTTGTTTGAGTTATTTAAACTGCAGATAGTCAGAGCAACTACCCTACATACTTTCTGGCACATTAACCTTGGGGAAACAATACCTCATCATGTTAAACAAGTATAAATAAGGGACAAAAGTTAACTTTCCTCGGAAATGTGCTACACATAGTTGCGTGGGTCTGTTATTGCAGGTATATGTCACGCCCTCCACCTCTGCTGCCTGAGTGGCAGTCTCCTTTCCCCTTTTCCCTCTTCCCCTTTCCCTCTCTCTCTCTTGCAGGTGGGCGTGAGCAAGGTGTGGGCAGCGAGGAGCACGGCAGGTGCAGCCAATTCTAATCAGTGGAGGAGGCACGCGTGTGATTGGATGATCAGCTCTCACTCTCCCGGTTATAACCACGCTCCACATGCTCCTCGATGCCAGACCGTCGTTTTGCCTCAGTCAGTTGCCAACCTCTGCTCTCGTTCTGTCTGCTCCGTTTGCTCTGCACCCTCGCTATTGCTAACGCTATTCCCTCTCCGCTTCCAGTTGGTTCCCCGTCTGCCGTCCACGTGTGCCTCCTCCGGTTCAGCTCAACCACTGCCTCCACTCCGCCAGTAACCCAGCCACCGCCAGGATTCCAGTCGTGGATTGCCACCCCCACTCCCGGACCTCAGCTCACCACCCAGCCTGCCTGCCTGCCTGCCTGCCCTCGCTCCCACCTGCTCCGCTCACCTGCTCCGTCGTGCCCCCCTCTCCGTTCAGGTTCAGTAGCATTAGCATTAGCATTAGCGTTAGCCCGTCTGGCTCAGTTTCCCAGTGTCTTGGTTGCTATCAGCTCATAGGTTTTCGTAGCTCGCTTTTTGTTTATATCAGCTCGTTGGTTTTCGTAGCTCGTTTTCTGTTACCTGTTTGTTTCTCAGCTCGCCTTTTGCAGCTCGCTTTATGTTGTTACTTTTAGTTAGTTTTCAGCATTTGCTCGCTTTTAGTTTCGGTTTTGGTTTATTAGTTTGGTTTCCTGCTGTGCAGTGATTTTCTGTTTTCCGTTGTTGTTAAATAAACATTGTTATTTGTATATCTGTGTGCCGTGTTTCTTTGCCTGCGCCTGAGTCTCTGCACCGTTCGTAACAGTACGGTCTGGCCAACATGAGCTCAGCAGGCAACGAGACCGGCACTAGGCCTGCCCTTAGTGAAATAGACCTGCAGCAAGCCATAGCTCATCAGGGCGCGGTGATAGGGCAGCATGACTCTTTGCTACAGAGTCTTGTAGAGAGCAACCACGCGCTGATAAGTCAGGTCTCCCAGCTCACGGGGAGAATTAGCACGCTAGCTGCCCACTCGGCGCCTATTACAGCTACGTCTGTGGCTGCACCCGTTAGCAGCAATTCGGCTAACGCTAGTCTTGCTGTCAGCCAGCCAGCTCGTGAACCGCATGTGCCCGTCCCCGAACGCTATAACGGTGACATCGGTTCCTGCCAGTCGTTTTTGACTCAGGTTTCATTAGTCTTCGACTTACAGCCTCACTCTTACGCCTCAGATAGGGCCAGGGTAGCTTTCCTGGTTAGCCTTTTGTCGGGCCGAGCGAGAGAGTGGGGTACTGCGGTGTGGGAACGCCAGGAGGCGATCTGCGGCTCCTACATCGCCTTCACCACCGAGATGAAGAAGGTGTTCAACCACCCGGTGCAAGGAAGGGATGCCAGTCACCGTCTTCTGTCCATGCGTCAAGGGAACCGGAGCGTGGCGGACTTCTCCATCGAGTTTCGAACTACCGCGGCAGGGAGTGGATGGAACGACGCCGCTCTGCGAGGGGCCTTCTACGCAGCACTGCAGGACGGCCTGAAGGATGAATTGGCTACCCGTGACGACGTGAGCGACCTGGATCAACTCATCGACCTAGCCATCCGGATCGACAACCGGATCCGTGAGCGACGGAGGGAAAAGACCCTCCGCTCGGAGTATCCACGGGCCCTTCCTCCGACTCGACAGAGTTCTCCACCTCCTTTCCGAGCCGTTCCTGATCTTGAGCCCATGCAACTTGGACGCAACCAGCTGTCCGCCCAAGAGAGACAACATAGGCGGGACGCCGACACCTGTTTATACTGCGGGAAGGCTGGTCACTACCTCTCTGCTTGCCCCCAGCGCACAGTAAAAGGACGGGCTCACCAGTAACTGGGGAGATACAGGTGAGCCATCTATCGTCGTCTTCCCCAAATCGGCTGCAGCTAGCCGCCTCCCTCTGCTGGCAATCCCAGTCTGTTCCTGTACAAGCCTTCATCGACTCTGGTGCCGAGGAGAACTTCCTGGACCTTCAGCTCGCCCGTCAGATGTGCATTCCCTTGGAGTCCCTGGAGCCCCCCCTGGAGGTCCGAGCCTTGAATGGACTCCACCTAGCCAAGGTACAGCAGAAAACTGTTCCTGTCACGTTGTTTTTGGCCGGCAATCATCGGGAGAAGACGACCTTTTTCGTTATAGATCACTCCAGTTCCCCCATGGTCCTGGGTTATTCCTGGCTTCGGGCGCACAACCCCCACATCGACTGGAGGAAAGAGGAAGTGATATCCTGGGATCCCCGGTGCCATGAGACCTGTCTGCACTCAGCCCTGACCCCTGCTGACGCCACCAGCCCTGTTCCGGACGCCCCGGTGAAGTTGGACTCCGTCCCTCCCGAGTACCATGACCTCGCTCCGGTGTTCAGCAAGGAGAAAGCCTTGTCTTTGCCCCCTCATCGTCCCTACGACTGTGCTATTGAGCTCGTTCCCGGAGCCACCTTACCTACCAGTCGGTTGTATAACCTCTCCAAGCCGGAACAAGCGGCCATGGAGACCTACATCCGGGACTCCCTCGCTGCTGGCATCATTCGCCCGTCTTCGTCGCCTGTGGGGGCAGGATTCTTCTTCGTGGACAAGAAGGACAAGACCCTTCGGCCGTGCATCGACTTCCGTGGTCTCAACGACATCACCATCAAAAACACTTACCCCTTGCCACTCATCAACTCCGCCTTCACCTCCCTGCACGGAGCATCCGTTTTCACCAAGCTGGACCTCCGCAACGCCTACCACCTCATCCGCATCCGCGAGGGGGACGAGTGGAAGACGGCATTCAACACGCCGCTGGGGCACTTCGAGTACCTGGTCATGCCCTTTGGACTCACGAATGCACCCGCCGTCTTCCAAAACCTCATCAACGATGTGCTCCGGGACATGATCAACCGGTTCGTATTCGTTTACCTAGATGACATCCTCATCTACTCGAGAGACGCCCAGGAACACACCCGCCATGTCCGCCAGGTCCTCGAGAGGCTGCTGCAGAACCGACTCTTCGTGAAGGCCGAGAAATGTGAGTTCGGAGTACCTACCGTTTCCTTCTTGGGTTACATAATCTCAGCAGGGGAGGTGAGAATGGACCCTCTGAAGCTGTCTGCTGTCAGGGACTGGCCCATTCCGGAGAATCGGAAGCAGCTGCAGCGTTTCCTTGGCTTCGCCAACTTCTACCGTCGCTTCATCCGGGACTACAGCAAGGTGGCAGCCCCGCTCACCTCCCTCACTTCGGTCAAGCGGACTTTCTCCTGGACTCCTGAGGCAGACCAGGCCTTCCACTCCCTGAAACAACGCTTCACCTCCGCACCCATCCTGACGCAACCTGATCCCCACTTGCAGTTCGTAGTGGAGGTGGATGCTTCGGACATTGGGGTGGGGGCGGTGCTGTCTCAACGTTCCCCCGCCGACAACAAGTTGCACCCCTGTGCCTTTTTCTCTCGGCGGCTGTCCCCTGCCGAGAGGAATTACGACGTAGGCAATCGAGAACTGCTAGCGGTAAAGCTAGCTCTGGAGGAATGGCGTCACTGGCTGGAAGGGGCGGAGCAGCCGTTCATCGTTTGGACCGACCACCGGAACCTGGAGTACATCCGATCGGCCAAACGACTGAACGCCCGGCAGGCCCGCTGGACGCTTTTCTTCGGCCGCTTCAGTTTCACCATCACGTATCGGCCTGGGTCCAGAAACGTCAAGCCTGACGCATTGTCCCGCCAGTTTTCCTCCCAGGAGACCCCCGGCGAACCTGAACCCATTTTGCCTGGAACTTGTGTGGTGGCTTCTCTCACCTGGGAGATCGAGTCCGTGGTGCGCCGGGCCCAAGAACGGCACCCCGACCCAGGTAACGGTCCTACTAACCGTTTGTTTGTTCCTGATCCGGTTCGCTCTCAGGTCCTGAGTTGGGCGCACTCTTCACGGTTGACCTGCCATCCTGGGACTGCACGCACCGTGGAGGTCCTGCGGCAGAAATTCTGGTGGCCTACTCTGGAGAGGGATGCTAAGGAGTTCGTGGCCGCATGTTCCGTCTGTGCCACCAACAAGACCTCCAATCGGCCGAGTTCGGGACTCCTTCAACCGCTGCCTATCCCTCATCGACCCTGGTCCCACATCGCGGTGGATTTTGTCACTGGGCTTCCCCCATCCCAAGGTAAAACTGCCATCCTAACCATCGTCGACCGGTTCTCCAAAGCCGCCCATTTTGTCCCCTTAGAAAAGTTGCCCTCGGCCAGAGAGACGGCCGATCATCTGGTGAACCACGTTTTCCGACTCCACGGGATACCTGCCGACATAGTGTCCGACCGGGGACCACAATTCACGTCGGAGGTTTGGAAAAATTTCTGCTCTGCGTTGGGGGCTACAGTCAGTTTAACCTCTGGTTTTCACCCGCAGTCCAATGGTCAGACGGAGCGAACTAACCAATCTCTGGAGACCTTCCTGCGATGTATGACCTCGGAGAACCCTTCCGCCTGGAGCAGCCTCCTCCCATGGGTCGAGTATGCGCACAATTCCTTATCTAATGCTTCTACCGGGCTGTCTCCGTTTCAGTGTTCCTTGGGATACCAGCCGCCCATGTTCCCCTCCCAAGAACGGGAGATCTCCACCCCGTCTCTCCAGGCCTTTCTCAGGAGGTGTGAACGGGTCTGGAGGCGCTCGAGGGCCTCCCTGTTAAGGGCTTCGGAGAGAATGGAGGGGCAAGCCAACCGTCACCGTTCTCCTGCCCCTGTCTACTCCCCGGGCCAAAGGGTTTGGCTCCGGGCTAAGGACCTACCTCTCCGGGTGGAGTCTAAGAAGATGGCGCCCCGGTTCGTGGGGCCTTTTGTTATTGAGCGCATCATTAATCCCAGTGCGGTCCGCCTGAAGTTGCCCTCCTCCATGAGGATCCATCCCACGTTTCATGTCTCCCAAATTAAACCAGTGAAGGAGAGCGCTCTGGCCCCCCCTGTCCGTCCCCCTCCACCACCCAGGATGGTGGACAATGCCCCAGCGTACACCGTGCGCCGCCTGCTGGATGTTCGTCGTCGGGGACGTGGTCTCCAATACCTGGTGGACTGGGAGGGATACGGTCCAGAGGAACGCTCCTGGGTACCCAGACGCCAGATCCTGGACCCTGCCCTAATCCGGGAATTCAACCAGGGGAGACCTGACCGGAGGATTCGTGCACCTGGAGGTGCACGTAGAGGGGGGGTACTGTCACGCCCTCCACCTCTGCTGCCTGAGTGGCAGTCTCCTTTCCCCTTTTCCCTCTTCCCCTTTCCCTCTCTCTCTCTTGCAGGTGGGCGTGAGCAAGGTGTGGGCAGCGAGGAGCACGGCAGGTGCAGCCAATTCTAATCAGTGGAGGAGGCACGCGTGTGATTGGATGATCAGCTCTCACTCTCCCGGTTATAACCACGCTCCACATGCTCCTCGATGCCAGACCGTCGTTTTGCCTCAGTCAGTTGCCAACCTCTGCTCTCGTTCTGTCTGCTCCGTTTGCTCTGCACCCTCGCTATTGCTAACGCTATTCCCTCTCCGCTTCCAGTTGGTTCCCCGTCTGCCGTCCACGTGTGCCTCCTCCGGTTCAGCTCAACCACTGCCTCCACTCCGCCAGTAACCCAGCCACCGCCAGGATTCCAGTCGTGGATTGCCACCCCCACTCCCGGACCTCAGCTCACCACCCAGCCTGCCTGCCTGCCTGCCTGCCCTCGCTCCCACCTGCTCCGCTCACCTGCTCCGTCGTGCCCCCCTCTCCGTTCAGGTTCAGTAGCATTAGCATTAGCATTAGCGTTAGCCCGTCTGGCTCAGTTTCCCAGTGTCTTGGTTGCTATCAGCTCATAGGTTTTCGTAGCTCGCTTTTTGTTTATATCAGCTCGTTGGTTTTCGTAGCTCGTTTTCTGTTACCTGTTTGTTTCTCAGCTCGCCTTTTGCAGCTCGCTTTATGTTGTTACTTTTAGTTAGTTTTCAGCATTTGCTCGCTTTTAGTTTCGGTTTTGGTTTATTAGTTTGGTTTCCTGCTGTGCAGTGATTTTCTGTTTTCCGTTGTTGTTAAATAAACATTGTTATTTGTATATCTGTGTGCCGTGTTTCTTTGCCTGCGCCTGAGTCTCTGCACCGTTCGTAACAGTATAAATTACATTTTACAAAGAAAATGCATGTCTTGAGCCACTCTGTACTTGAATTTGAAGTTTCGTCATGCACATAAACTATTTCTCCTTCAGCGACGACATGCATGTCGTCAACTTGCTTGTTGTTGCTGTAGATGATTTAGCCACGTATAATATCAGTGTCATAGTAAAGTGTCCCTGCACTGCATTTGATCCTACAGGTGCATGGCTTCTTTTTTTGTGTCTTTTTTAATCCCAGCTTCTTAGAAAAATCTGCGGTGCTTCCGAAAGCTATTACATTAAAACAGATGATTAAAGCTGATAACAGAAACTATTAATTTGACCTTGTGCTTCGCATCTGACAGTTAAGCAAACCCATTAATTTGCTCATTTACCCATCCTTTTTTCCCCATAAATACATTTTTTGTTCCATTTATATATTCATTCATCAAATTAAACTTAATGCAACATCTGGTAATAACACAAAGTGGTCTGGATAGTAAGTCTTCCAAAAATAATGCTGATGAAGGCTGCAGACAGTTTTGAACCCGGGTGGCAATTGTTTACTTAACTCTCCTGGGGCTACAAGTAAAAGTACCAGCCATCTATTTTAAATGGTTAGAGGAGAATGAAGGAGGGAGGGAGAGAAAAGATCTATAAGACAATTAGAGGCTGGATTTCCACTTCAGTGGCAGCAGTATTTTTATGTATGTGTGTGTGTGTGTGGATGTTGTTGCCACTTGTCTATGAATGGAGTGGCTGGAAAACAATGCAGTCAGCAACTGAAGAGATACAATCTGCTTCAAGGACATATTTCAGCTGAAAAATCTCAAATATTTCACAGTTTGTTTTGAAATTTCAACAAACTATGGATCTGAAAGTTCTTTGTGCGGAGAAGGTTTGTCTCGATATTCTGAAGTCGGAGTGAATAATACCACTCTATTTTTCACAGAGCTGCATTGCAGTAGAATAAACTGGGCTTGATTCACAAGTTTGTTTTTCCTCTCTTTTCATCTGTCATTTGGAAAACAAAAATGTAGCTCAGCTGTTCTTTCCGTTCAGAAAATAATTGTTTTTCTTCTTTGCTGGTTTAGCAGCTGCCAAAGCTTCACATTTCCGTCGCGGGAAAACAATATAGAGATTGTTGTCGGCGTCGTCTCCTGAGGATCAACGGGATCCCAAATGCTGGAAATCAAATTTAACTGTGACAACCTTTTTTGAAAACCAGCAACAAAACTTTAATATTCAAAGTTTGCTTTGCGAATCGGGGTGGCTTGCATCATCGTGACATATGTCAAGCTAGATTTTGTTTCTTTTTTTTCTTTGACTTGCGTAAACCGGGACAAATTTCTTTCTTTGTTCCATTTTGTTTCGGGAATCCGCCAGCACAGATGGGCCGAGCTGCAGACACTGTCAGGAGGGAGTAGGGGATGGATAAAAATTTGTTTAACCAACAGGTCTGGTGTGTACCTTCGCTAACGTTTGATTACCTCCGCGGTCGTATCGGAAGGCGACGCTGATTGGCCGTGATGCAAGGGAAAAAAAGTTGCAGGTGTGGAGATTGGATAGAGGAGAACACAATCGGAGCTGACAGTCCACCAGCTGTGCAGCGAAAGTAGAAATAACTGTTCCCCCACGAAGCATCCGTCGAGTCAGACTACTCAAAGTCGTACTTTGTCATGCAGAGGGGAACTATTGGAGCTGGACTAGGAATGCTCATTCCTCCTGCCAAAATGCAACTCGAACCAGCGGACGGTTGACAAGCAGAGGAACATTATTCCCCTTCCTTCTAAAGTGTCACTTTTGGTCTTCGTCACAGTGACAGAGACACCCAGCAACAGCCTACCTGCTTTATCTCAAAGAGACAGCGAGATTAAAAGTCAGACACCCTGCAAATTATTCTCAGAACCAGAAGAAACCAGCAAAGCCAAAGTGCTGTGATCATACCTTCCTTCCCGCTCCCTGAACACTCGGGAGACTGGGAGAGCTGCAAAGACAAACACACTTGGTTTGTCTCGCAGTCGGACCTGAACGTCGAGCTCGGGTCCCCCCCTGAGGTGCGTCGTGTCACAAGGAGCTTTATGCTCATAACAAGGAAAATCAACAAACCAGAGAGCAGAATCCGAAAACACTCGAGTCGCCCAGTGCAGTAAATGAGCAGGCATTACTCCTGGAGACAACACTGTATGTACTGTCACATGGTACAGCGACCACAGAACCACGACTTTATACCCTGTGTCCTTCTAAGATTAATAAAAAACCACAGTACAGAGATGGGTTCTTGACAGTATTTAGGAGAAAATAACTCAAAGCCATTTGTATCTAATACTGCAGCTATTGAGTAAGTGTCCAAGACTTTGACTGTTTTGATATGTCCTTTTTTGAAATGAATGTGAGTCCAAGTCAGTATTTATTGTCTGAAAGGTGGGCAGGCTGTGTTGGCCGGTAGGCAGAGTCGCTGCTCAGCTCCGGTGCCGATCAATTGATCAGCTGCTTCAGTGAGCAGATCAGGTTGCTCCAGTGAGCAGATCTTCTTTTCGGACTGAGAGGCTTGTGATCAGATACTAAACTGTAATCAAGAGTCATGAAGCAGATCTATTAACCTCAGCTTTTACCATCTACGAGCCTCGGCAAGGTTCAGAGTGCAGGCGTGTTAGGGGAATTTACCATTGTCTCACCCTTTTTCACAATCGGAGAAGAAATGTGGTCTGAAGTGATGCTCGTCTACATTACATCTACGATAAACTACATTACTGCCAACTATTTCCATTAATTCATGACCTAAAGCTTGAGATTTGACTCCTCTCCTCGCATCTTCGTCCCTGTCAAGGTGCATTTTAGGAACTGAGACGTCCTTTGTGATGGCACACCAACATTGATTTCAGGGTCACGGGCAGAAGGACGGAGGCAACAAGGAGGAAATGAGATCAGTGTATTGCTGTGCAGCTAAAGTGGGCTAATCGTGGCAGCATGCTACAAGTTGATGGAAAAGGAACCTTTCTTCGCGCTAACAGGCCTCTGTTGGAGCCTTAGTTTAAATCAACTAATACTGAAAGATCAAAGTATGGTTTGGTAAACACTGTAAAAAAATTGCATTAAAAATCCTTTTTATTCATTCAATTTTCCTGTGAAATGTGTAAAAATATTACTGAAATGACATTAATATGTCTAATGTAAACTAAAAACTTGACCTTGAAAATAACCTTAAAATACAATAAATAATATAACCTGAAAATAACACTGAAATAATCTACTTTCTAAAATGAAAGACTTAAAAATAACATTTTCAAATATATTATAATTTCCACAAATATTTCCTGTTAAGTTGTTACTCATTTATAAGCATAATGCTGCACATACGTTTCTAAAATTAGAACTGAAATAAGAGCCATTGGTGCTGTAATTTAACAGAGATTTGCTTGTTAAATTATGAGATGTCTTGTATAATTACTGATGTTTTCACAACAAAAATGTTGCAAGAATGTGTTTTCATTCGTATATAATATCTATAAGCAACAATGTTCTCGAAATGTAATAACTTTTATATCTTACAGGTGATTTCATAGTGTTTACAAATGTATATATCCTTCATTAAACATTAAAAAGTCAAAAATACACATGATCTCATGCAAAATTATGGCTAGAAAATTAGCATTCTTTTTAAATTTTATTTTACATTACTTTCAAGTATTTTTTGGTGCCCTAGTTGCCATGATATACGACTACAATCCTACTTTTTTTTGGTCAGTGAGCTTTTCAAAATAGTTCTTCTTACAAGAGAAAAATCTATTTTATCTATCCCTGCAAAAAAAATGGAAAGCAGAATTGGAGAAGCTC
>JAMOIN010001806.1:0-15035 GCA_024666655.1 Dascyllus trimaculatus
TCCACCTAAAGATGATAATGACTTCAGGTGTCCAAACTTAAACGACAAAGACTCCCAGGTATCCAAAAAGAGACGATAATGACTTTCAGGTGTCCATGTAGACACAATAATGACTTCCTGGGCTCTATGTAGAGACGATAAAGACTCCCAGGTGTCCAACTTTAGACGATAATGACTCCCAGGTGTCCAACTTTAGACGATAAAGACTCCCAGGTGTCCAACTTTAAATGATAAAGACTCCCAGGTGTCCAACTTTAGACGATAAAGACTCCCAGGTGTCCAACTTTAGACGATAATGACTCCCAGGTGTCCAACTTTAGACGATAAAGACTCCCACGTGTCCAACTTTAGATGATAAAGACTCCCAGGTGTCCAACTTTAGATGATAAAGACTCCCAGGTGTCCAACTTTAGACGATAAAGACTCCCAGGTGTCCAACTTTAGACGATAATGACTCCCAGGTGTCCAACTTTAGACGATAAAGACTCCCAGGTGTCCAACTTTAGACGATAATGACTCCCAGGTGTCCAACTTTAGACGATAAAGACTCCCAGGTGTCCAACTTTAGACGATAAAGACTCCCAGGTATCCAAAAAGAGACGATAATGACTTTCAGGTGTCCATGTAGACACAATAATGACTTCCTGGGCTCTATGTAGAGACGATAATGACTCCCAGGTGTCCAACTTTAGACGATAAAGACTCCCAGGTGTCCAACTTTAGACGATAATGACTCCCAGGTGTCCAACTTTAGACGATAATGACTCCCAGGTGTCCAACTTTAGACGATAATGACTCCCAGGTGTCCAACTTTAGACGATAATGACTCCCAGGTGTCCAACTTTAGATGATAATGACTCCCAGGTGTCCAACTTTAGACGATAAAGACTCCCAGGTGTCCAACTTTAGACGATAATGACTCCCAGGTGTCCACCTTTAGATGATAAAGACTCCCAGGTGTCCAACTTTGGACGATAATGACTCCCAGGTGTCCAACTTTAGACGATAAAGACTCCCAGGTGTCCAACTTTAGATGATAAAGACTCCCAGGTGTCCAACTTTAGACGATAAAGACTCCCAGGTGTCCAACTTTAGACGATAAAGACTCCCAGGTGTCCAACTTTAGACGATAAAGACTCCCAGGTGTCCAACTTTAGACGATAAAGACTCCCAGGTGTCCAACTTTAGACGATAATGACTCCCAGGTGTCCAACTTTAGACGATAATGACTCCCAGGTGTCCAACTTTAGACGATAATGACTCCCAGGTGTCCAACTTTAGACGATAAAGACTCCCAGGTGTCCAACTTTAGACGATAAAGACTCCCAGGTGTCCAACTTTAGACGAAAATGACTCCCAGGTGTCCAACTTTAGACGATAATGACTCCCAGGTGTCCAACTTTAGACGATAAAGACTCCCAGGTGTCCAACTTTAGACGATAATGACTCCCAGGTGTCCAACTTTAGACGAAAATGACTCCCAGGTGTCCAACTTTAGACAATAATGACTCCCAGGTGTCCAACTTTAGACAATAAAGACTCCCAGGTGTCCAACTTTAGACGATAATGACTCCCAGGTGTCCAACTTTAGATGATAATGACTCCCAGGTGTCCAACTTTAGATGATAATGACTCCCAGGTGTCCAACTTTAGATGATAATGACTCCCAGGTGTCCAACTTTAGACGATAAAGACTCCCAGGTGTCCAACTTTAGACGATAATGACTCCCAGGTGTCCAACTTTAGACGATAATGACTCCCAGGTGTCCAACTTTAGACGATAAAGACTCCCAGGTGTCCAACTTTAGACGATAAAGACTCCCAGGTGTCCAACTTTAGACGATAATGACTCCCAGGTGTCCAACTTTAGACGATAATGACTCCCAGGTGTCCAACTTTAGACGATAAAGACTCCCAGGTGTCCAACTTTAGATTAATGACTCCCAGGTGTCCAACTTTAGAATAATGACTCCCAGGTGTCCAACTTTAGACGATAAGACTCCCAGGTGTCCAACTTTAGACGATAATGACTCCCAGGTGTCCAACTTTAGACGATAATGACTCCCAGGTGTCCAACTTTAGACGATAATGACTCCCAGGTGTCCAACTTTAGACGATAAATGACTCCCAGGTGTCCAACTTTAGACGATAAAGACTCCCAGGTGTCCAACTTTAGACGATAAAGACTCCCAGGTGTCCAACTTCAGACGATAAAGACTCCCAGGTGTCCAACTTTAGACGATAATGACTCCCAGGTGTCCAACTTTAGACGATAAAGACTCCCAGGTGTCCAACTTTAGACGATAAAGACTCCCAGGTGTCCAACTTTAGACGATAAAGACTCCCAGGTGTCCAACTTTAGACGATAATGACTCCCAGGTGTCCAACTTTAGACGATAAAGACTCCCAAGTGTCCAACTTTAGACGATAATGACTCCCAGGTGTCCAACTTTAGACGATAAAGACTCCCAGGTGTCCAACTTTAGACGATAAAGACTCCCAGGTGTCCAACTTTAGACGATAAAGACTCCCAGGTGTCCAACTTTAGACGATAAAGACTCCCAGGTGTCCAACTTTAGACGATAATGACTCCCAGGTGTCCAACTTTAGACGATAAAGACTCCCAGGTGTCCAACTTTAGACGATAATGACTCCCAGGTGTCCAACTTTAGACGATAAAGACTCCCAGGTGTCCAACTTTAGATGATAAAGACTCCCAACCCTTCTAGACTCTCAGGTGTTCCCCAAGTAGCCATGTAATCAGTAACCCAGTTCCAGGTCTCGCAGCCCCTCCAGACGATGGTGGACTCTCAGGCATCCACACAGAGACAACAATGGACGTGGGTCGGCCAGATAAGCCACCTGTTAGCGTTTCGGTCTGCACGATGGTTGCCAGTGTTGGACTTGTTTCCGGAAAAACCAGGTCATGGTGTCTTTGCAAAATTAAAAACTAAAGTCCGAGAAAATCTGAGGAAATATTTATGCTTCATATCGCACGTCAAACGAGAGAGAGGGAGGGAGGGAGGGAGGGAGGGAGGGAGGGAGGGAGAGCCGGACTGTTTCCTCTTGGCTGTGGTTCATTTCAGTTCATGCTGTGATCTTCTGTGTCTTTGCACCTTCGCTCTGCTTCATAGGAGATATTAATGCTTTCACATTCAGCCTGGAGCCTCCATCTCCATCACGTTCCTGCTCTCTCTGCTCCGCTGGCCCTCTTTGTTTCCTTATCTCCTTTCAACGCCTCCTGCTCTTTTACATTCATCTTTCTCTCTACAGTCACTTTGTATGTAGGTCGAATAGCTGTGTTAAATGTAAATGTCCCTCATGCATAGCAGAGCAGGCCTCCCCTGCTAATACAGGGACTGAATGAGAAATGAAATGAAACACCTCCATCCACTTCAAACGCTCGCGTCCCGGCGTGACCCCGCGGAGGCTGCAGCCGCCTGCAGAGTCCACGTGAACCCGGCGGAGCGGTTCAGCGGCTTTAATGAAGGATTGCGGAGGCGGCCGGGCGGCCAGGCGGGGTCACATCTGCTCAGGTACGCCTCGGCACAGGTGTGACCGCCGGGGCTGGAGAACAGAACGAGGCCCAGCGACAGGAATGAGTTTAAACAGAGCCGAGAGTCGCTGAGCTGCAGAGGAAATGAGATGTGATTGGCTGGCAGGTGGCGCACATGATGACATCACCAGCCAGGAACTAGAACATATCGACAAGCAAACCTTCTGCCTTCATCTCAAACCACCGTATTCACTCAGTCTGCAGGGTCAGCTGATGTGGTTTAAATGCAAGGAGTACTGTCAGTAATCAAGGAGACCGATGACATTTAGAGATGACATACTTTTAATTTAGAATAACTCCAACACAAAACTTTGTTCACATATCTTTGTCTGTTTTTAAACATCTATTACTGAACCCTCAGAGCCCCACCAAGCAGTCTGGGGGTGTTGCTTTCTCCAGTTAAAGAGCCGACATTTTGCTCATTTACAGGTTCATAATGTTGGTTTTGGGGTCAACAGGAGTCTGACCTACAGACTCCATCCTCCAGGACACAGGAAACATCCCCATATAATGATGCTGCCACCACCGTGCTTCACATCATGATGCTGCCACCACCATGCTTCACATCATGATGCTGCCACCACCATGCTTCACATCATGATGCTGCCACCACCATGCTTCACATCATGATGCTGCCACCACCATGCTTCACACCATGATGCTGCCACCACCGTGCTTCACACCATGATGCTGCCACCACCATGCTTCACATCATGATGTTGCCACCACCATGCTTCACACCATGATGCTGCCACCACCGTGCTTCACATCATGATGCTGCCACCACCGTGCTTCACACCATGATGCTGCCACCAACGTGCTTCACACCATGATGCTGCCACCACCATGCTTCACATCATGATGTTGCCACCACCGTGCTTCACATCATGATGCTGCCACCACCGTGCTTCACACCATGATGCTGCCACCACCATGCTTCATCATGATGCTGCCACCACCGTGCTTCACATCATGATGCTGCCACCACCATGCTTCACACCATGATGCTGCCACCACCATGCTTCACACCATGATGCTGCCACCACCATGCTTCACACCATGATGCTGCCACCACCGTGCTTCACATCATGATGCTGCCACCACCATGCTTCACACCATGATGCTGCCACCACTGTGCTTCATCCCACGATGCTGCCACCACCATGCTTCACACCATGATGCTGCCACCACCGTGCTTCACACCATGATGCTGCCACCACCGTGCTTCACACCATGATGCTGCCACCACCATGCTTCACACCATGATGCTGCCACCACCATGCTTCACATCATGATGCTGCCACCACCATGCTTCACATCATGATGCTGCCACCACCATGCTTCACCTCATGATGCTGCCACCACCATGCTTCACGTCATGATGCTGCCACCACCATGCTTCACATCATGATGCTGCCACCACCATGCTTCACATCATGATGCTGCCACCACCGTGCTTCACGTCATGATGCTGCCACCAACGTGCTTCACATCATGATGCTGCCACCACCGTGCTTCACATCATGATGCTGCCACCACCATGCTTCACATCATGATGCTGCCACCGCCATGCTTCACATCATGATGCTGCCACCACCATGCTTCACATCATGATGCTGCCACCGCCATGCTTCACATCATGATGCTGCCACCGCCATGCTTCACATCATGGTGCTGCCACCGCCATTACAGAAACTCAGTTAACAGTTTCAACTGAAGAGGACACTTTCAGGAAGCATTAATTACTTCATCTATTTACCTCCATGGAAACGTTGGACAGTGATACACAATTTTCTTTTAAAACTGTCAGTTTTCAGTTTGTTCCACAGAGAAGCTACAAAAACTTAAACTCCTAAAAGTCCATAAAGTTTGTTAACCAGCGGCTCTAGTCCACGTCAATGGAAAGCTGATGCAGAGCGTGTCTGCTTTTAGAAGCTTACTCTGATCTGCGGATCCTGGATAAATGCAATTCACATTAATAACTCATTAAAAACCCTGTGAAACTGTAGAAATCATTTCAAATTATTCATTTAATTACTTCTACATGAGTCAGCTCATTAATGACTCGCATAAAAACCTCATGCTAACCCCTGATTTTTGAACATATGGTATTTTTAAACAGCTCCACTCCGTGTCCTCATCACCAGGTTCAGAGACAGAAAACTCCAGCAAATGGAAACGAACACTTTAGCTTCATGCAAATAATAAATCAGAAAGTAAAAAACAATCTTAAAACAGTGAGTCAGGGGCAATAAACAGAGTAAAAGAAGCTAGAAACAAATCCAGCAGTTTTCCAAGTGCTAAAAAATAATAAGCTTAAAGAAAATAATAATTATATCTTGTTTAACCTAATATAAACTTATCTAGGCTAAAGTAGCCATTAATGTTAGCACTAGGCTAATATAGCAGCTTGTGTTACCTTGTTTAGGCTAATGTAATGGAAGACATTAGCTTATTGAGGCTCACAGTCACCTGGTTTAGGATCATGTTATCTTGTGAAAGTCAACATTTGCTTGCTTAGGATAACAGCCAACTTATCTTATTTAGGTTAAAGTAGCATTAAACAACATCTGTATGTGGTTTAGCCTATAGGCTAACTATACCAGCAACTAGCAAATCATGTTATCTTATTCAGTAGCATTAGCTTATTTTGGGTAATGGCAGATAATATCATCTTATTTAGGTTAAAGTAGTGGCTAATGTTATCTTTAGGTATGGCAGCTTATCTTGTTTAAGCTAACATACCAGCCTACATTTTCTTGTTTAAGCAAAGTTAGCTTGGTAGCAGTGTTAACATATTTAACACTAGCTCATTTATGCTAATATGGGCTTCTTTTGGTAAATACAGTCAGTAAACTTTTTTCATGCCAAAGTAGCATCTTCTGTTCCTTTGTATTGGCTAATCTTGATAAAGCTAACATTGGCTTGCTAAGGCCAATGCAGCAGCCATTGCTATTTATATAGTAGTGGCTAATGTTATCGCTGTTCTAATACAGCAGCTTAAGTTATCTTCTTTAGGCTAATGTCGTCTTGTTTCAGCTAATTATAATTATAGCTAATTATTTAGGCTAAAGTAGCAGCTATGTTAGCTCTAGTCTAACAACAGCTTGTATTGTCTTGATTAGGCTTTTTAGGCTAATATGGCAGGAGATGTTATCTTTTTTGTTTAGTCTAAAGTAATTTTGTTATCTTGAGGATAACATTATCTTGTTTAGGGTATTAGGCAATTAGCTTGCTTAGGGGTAGCATTATCAAACTTAGAGTAGTCATGCTATAGGTATCTTTAAGCTAACATTGCAGCTAATAGGTTAAGGAAATGACTAATGGCATCGCTGTTCTAATACAGCAGCTTAAGTTTTCTTCTTTAGGCTAATGCCGTCTTGTTTCAGCTAACAGTAGCTAATGATTTAGGTTAAAGTAGCAGAAAAGTTAGCTCTAGTCTAACAGAACAGCTTTGTCTTGTTTAGGTTAATAGGCTAAGGTTAGCTTGTTTTAGGCTAATGTAGCAGGTGATATTATCATTTTTGTTTAGTTAAAAGTAATTAAGTTATCTTGAGGCTAGCATTATCTTAGGTTACCATTAGCTTACTTAGGTTAATGTAACTGGTAGAATGATCAGGGTAGTTGTGCTATAGTTATCTTTAAGCTAACGTGACAGCTTATGCTATTTTATTTTGACTGTTTTATTTTTTGGTCAACATTAGCTTGTTTAGTCTAATGGAGCAGATAACGTTATATTATTTAAGCTAAAATAGGGGTTGAAATTAGCTCGCAAGCCACTAAACATGTTTAGGCTATACTTAGCTTGTTTAGGCTAATGTGGCATCTGTTGTCATCCCCAGGCTAATTGTGGAGTTTATGATAACTTGGCTAGGATTAGCTTTCTTAGGCTAACTCAGCTACAGTGAGCTGCTGTTTATATTAGCAGGCGACAGCAGCGTCCCGCCTGTACGAGGACCCAGGAGGAGTCTTCATCTGAGCCTCACGTGTTCTTTAAGTGGCCCCAGATGAGGCCCAGCTGGACGCCCACTGGATCAACCAGGATGTGTTTTGGTTTGCAGTGAACTGGTGAGCTCCCAGTTTGAACGGCGGAGTGAAGGAGCCGTTAAACTCCTGCAGCTTCTGGGGAACAGATCAGAACCGAAGCACGCCGCAGTAAAGTCAGCGAAGCAGAAGCTGCACTGAACCACTTCTGAGAGGGAAATGCGACGGTGAGTCACGAGTCCTCTGGCAGAGCAGGATCCTCCATCTGAACCCGGTCCTGCTGGTTCTGATGGAGCCGAGTCCGTCTGATGAATCTCAACACGGCTCAGAACCACAGAACAGAGGAGACAGTAGTTGGAGATGCATCCAGCATGGAGGAACATCTTCCTACAGCTGATGAGACATCAGCTGTAGGAAGATGTTCCTCCATGCTGGATGCATCTCCAACTAGAGCAGAGATAGTTCATATCTCCAGGATGAGGAGGCCACATCAGTGTGAGCTGTTTTAGTGGCTTTAATTAAACGCAGACAGAAACACTGGGGCGGTTCTGCAGAGGTTCAGGTTTTAGCGTGGCAGAGCAGAGGTCAGGAGGTCAGAGAATCTCATTTAGTCCATGAGAGCAGCCTGCCAAGCTGCATGAATATTTGATGCTCCACGGAGAGCGAATGTAAAACTGATTAAATCCTGGCGATCAGAGCGGCTGGTAAATGTCATATGAGGACAGGTGTGAGGCTGCCGAATCACCGCCTCTTCAGTCTGCACCGGGCTGATCTCCGAGGAAATTTGCATTCCAGCGGGCCGGGCAGCCATCTGAATGTAAATGCCGAGCTGATTGCAGAGCGAGGCGAGCCTCCGGTGGGAGGAGGATCTCTGAGCGGCGCCGTGTCCTCAGCGAGGTCACCGAAAACCCGGCGCCGCCGCCGTCAGGTGGCCGAGTGTTGACGCCCAGAGTCCATCCACAGCTGATTCCTCCTGTCGTCCTTCAATAACTAAATCAGCTGCACTGGAAGAAGATGCTAAGAAAACAAACTGCAGTGTTCCAGCGACTGGCCTACTGTAAAAAAAGAATAACTCACCATGTAAAGAAGTCATCTTCAAAAAACTTAACGGCTTCCATAGTTTTTTAATGTTTAATGAAAGATTTATACTTGTGTAATATAATAACGTATTGTTCTGGCTAACAGTAGCTAATTATTTAGGCTAAAGTAGCAGCTAGGTTAGCGCCAGTCTAACAAAGCAGCTTGTATTGTCTGGTCAAGGCTAACAGGCTAATGTTAGCTTTTTTCGGCAAGTGTAGCAAGTGATGCTATCTTTTTTGTTTAAGCTAAAGTAATGCATAACATTACCATGACGCTAACAATATCTTGTGCAGGGCACTTTTAGCTCACTTAGGCTAATGTCCTGGATTATTGAATTTAGTGAACTAGTGCTAAAGTTATCTTTAAGCTAGCATGACAGGATATGCTATTTTATTTAGGCTAATGTTGTCTTGTTTAGTCTTACAAGAGCTAATTATTTAGGCTAACGTAGCACCTAAGTTAGGCCAATCTGACATTGCACCAATATCTTGAGGCTAGCATTATCTTGCTTGGGGTACTATTAGCTTTCTAAGGCTAATATATCTGGTGGCATTATCAAAAATAGGGTAGTAGCACTAAAGTTATCATTAAGCTAACATGACAGCTTATGCTATTTTCTCTACACTAATGTGTATGGTTATGGCTAACAGTAACTAATTATTTGAGCTAAAGTAGCAGCTAAGTTGGCTGTAGTTTAACACAGCAGCTTATTGTTGTTGTTTTGTTTCAGCTAACGTAATGGATAACATTGTCTTGACGCTAACATTATTTTTTTCAGTGTACTATTAGCTTGCTCAGGCTAATGTACAATGTAGCCCTCTCAAATTTGGGGTAGTAATAGTGCCAAAGTTACCTTTAAGATAACATGGCAGCTTATGCTATTTATTTAGCTAATGTCTTGTTTAGGCCTACAGTAGCTAATTATTTAGGCTAAAGTAGCAGCTAAGTTAGCTCTAGTTTAACACAGCAGCTTGTATTGTCATGGTTTGTTTAAGCTAAAGTAATGAATGAACATTAACTTGAGGCTAACATTATTTTGTTCAGTGTAGCCTACTATTAGCTTGCTCAGGCTAATGTAAAATGCAACATTATCAAATTTAGGATAGTAGTTCCAAAGTTAGCTTTAAGCTAACATGGCAGCTTATGCTATTTTATTTAGGCTAATGCTATCTTGGTTAGGCTTGCAACAGCTAATTATTTAGGCTAAAGTAACAGCTAAGTTAGCTCTCGAACATAGCATCAATATCTAGATGCTAACATGATCTTGTTTTGGGTTCTATTAGCTTGTTCAGGCTAATGTATCTGGTGACATTACTGAATTTAGGGTAGTAGCGCTAAACTTGTCTTTAAGCTAACATGACAGCTTATGCTAGTTTGTTTCAGCTAATGTTGTCCTCTTTAGGCCAACAGTAGATTGTACTTATTTAGTATTTATTATTACTTATATGTTTCCAGCCTGGATTTTATTTAGCAAATAAAGAACAACTGAATAATGAAAAGACAAACATTTAAAATAAAAAATCCAGATATAAGAAATAGAGCATGTAATAAGTGAAGGTGTGTTGAGGTGTTTGTGTCTGCAGCGTGAAGCCCGTCAGCCCAGCTTCCTGCTATCCGTCACATAGAAACCATTTCTGTGTTGTTATAAAACAGCTGCTCTCTTCTCTCATCAGCGTCGCCTCTGTCTGGTTGTTCATCGATCAGCCGCCGGTTCGTCTTTCATCTCCTCCTCTGGGTGCTGATTTGTTGTTCGAGGCCACATCAGGTGAATCTCTTTGTTTTCTTTCTCCTGCTGCTGTGAAGTTTCATCTTCTGGCCCCATTAAACTCTGGAGGGGCTCGACCCAGAAAGGCATCGATCGCATCGGTTCAGCGACCTGATGCTGGTCTCATAGAGTCTCCCTGGATAACCTCGGTCACATCAGGACAGACGCCTGAAGGCACCACGAACTTCACCATGAAAACAATGACGGGTTTCCATTGAGCCAGAAAGAAACTACGGATTATTAGGTTTACATCACACCAACACCTGCAGCAGCAGCATGGACACAAACCAGGAACTGAACTGATCGACAAGGACAAACAGACTCAGCACGACCAGAAGCCAAAACCTCAAAGAAGAGGAGCAGAGAGACCGAAAACAAAAACAAAACCTCCACAGTAAGACTCACAACAATCCAAAGAGACACAAAACAACAACAAAGAGACATAAAACAACCACAAAGAGACACAAAACAACAACAAAGAGACACAAAACAACAACAAAGACACAAAACAACAACAAAGAGACACAAAACAACAACAAAGAGACATAAAACAACCACAAAGAGACACAAAACAACAACAAAGAGACACAAAACAACAACAAAGAGACACAAAACAACAACAAAGAGACACAAAACAACCACAAAGACAAAAAACAACAACAAAAAGACACAAAACAACCACAAAGAGACACAAAACAACCACAAAGACAAAAAACAACAACAAAAAGACACAAAACAACAACAAAGAGACACAAAACAACAACAAAGAGACTCAAAACAACAACAAAGAGACACAAAACAACCACAAAGACACAAAACAACAACAAAGAGACACAAAACAACCACAAAGACAAAAAACAACAACAAAAAGACACAAAACAACCACAAAGAGACACAAAACAACCACAAAGACAAAAAACAACAACAAAAAGACACAAAACAACAACAAAGACACAAAACAACCACAAAGAGACACAAAACAACAACAAAGACAAAAAAACAACAACATAGAGACACAAAACAACCACAAAGAGACACAAAACAACAACAAAGAGACACAAAACAACAACAAAGAGACACAAAACAACCACAAAGAGACACAAAACAACCACAAAGAGACATAAAACAACCACAAAGAGACACAAAACAACAACAAAGAGACACAAAACAACAACAAAGACACAAAACAACAACAAAGAGACACAAAACAACCACAAAGAGACACAAAACAACCACAAAGACAAAAAACAACCACAAAGACAAAAAACAACAACAAAGAGACACAAAACAACCACAAAAAGACACAAAACAACAACAAAGACAAAAAAACAACAACATAGAGACACAAAACAACCACAAAGAGACACAAAACAACAACAAAGAGACACAAAACAACAACAAAGAGACACAAAACAACCACAAAGAGACACAAAACAACCACAAAGAGACAAAAAGAGACAACAACAACATAGAGACACAAAACAACCACAAAGAGACACAAAACAACCACACATAGAGACACAAAACTACAACAGAGACACAAAACAACAACAAAGAGACTCAAAACAACAACAAAGAGACACAAAACAACAACAAAGACACAAAACAACAACAAAGAGACACAAAACAACCACAAAGACAAAAAACAACAACAAAGAGACACAAAACAACAACAAAGACACAAAACAACCACAAAGAGACACAAAACAACAACAACAAAGACACAAAACAACAACAAAGAGACACAAAACAACCACATAGAGACATAAAACAACCACAAAGAGACACAAAACAACAACAACAAAGACACAAAACAACAACAAAGAGACACAAAACAACCACAAAGAGACACAAAACAACCACAAAGACAAAAAACAACAACAAAGAGACACAAAACAACAACAACAAAGACACAAAACAACAACAAAGAGACACAAAACAACCACAAAGAGACACAAAACAACCACATGGACACAAAACAACAACAAAGAGACCCAAAACAACCACATAGACACAAAACAACAACAAAGAGACACAAAACAACCACAAAGAGACACAAAACAACAACAAAGAGACACAAAAAAACAACAAAGAGACTCAAAACAACAACAAAGAGACACAAATCAACAACAAAGAGACACAAAACAACAACAAAGAGAATAAAGAGTTTCTTCAATCACAGCTCATTTTAATAAGGTAAATCATTAGCCTAGCTTAGCCTAGCCTAGCTTAGCTCATCACAGTAGCTACAGCTGATGACTGAAGCAGTCTAAGCCACGTATTTACTGTATTATTAACTGTATTATTGTAATCTTGTGTCTTCAGGTTTCGTTTAGCGACATGAAGGTTTGGAACGAGGAGATTCACACTGAAGCTCTGCACAGCGTCTGCTGATGACTGAGCTCAGAGATCCACCAGCTCGCTGTGAATCACGTCGACATGAAGAGAAACCTCCAGTCTGACGCTTCAAACGAGTTCAAACGCGAGCCGGCGCTGCTGCGGCGGATGTTCCCAGCGGACGTGAACGCAGCATTATGGAGGCTTTGAACCTGCTCACCCTGCAGCTCTCCGAGGACCCGACGCTCCGCTCAGCTCATGTTATGGTGGAAACGCTCAGAACAACATCTCCCCTGTAAGCTGCCCTACATAAAGGCTCGCTGAACTCCACCTGAACTCTGCTGCTTCAGCTTCACCGGCCACACGCTCTGCTGGCCGCTAGCGCAACAACACGTTAAAAACATGTTAAAAACATGTTTAAAAGATGTTAAAACCATGTTAAAACACATTAAATACACGTTAAAAACACGTTAAGACCACGACTGTCAGGGGACCAGCTGTAGTTCCTGGTTGCTCCACCAGGGGGAGCTACTGCGCTGGTTGTTGGTTCTGAGTCTCCCTGGCTGACAGGATCAACCACCTCCTTCCCTCCATTCGTTGTTGTTCTCAGTTGTTTCTGTTTATTTTCATTTTGTTGTTTCGCATCACTTTGCTGTGATCATGTCATTTCTGCCATCTTGTGTCTCTTTGTTAGATTTTGTCTTTGTTCTTAGTCATTATTCTTCTCCTTCTTTGCCTTCTTCCTCTTCCTCTTTTCCTCCTCCTCCTCTCTGACACATGTCGGCTCCTCAGGCTGATTGATGATTGGTCCCTTCAGGGAGCGCCGTCATCGTGTGATTGGCTCCCGACAGTTTGAGGAAACCTGCTGCTGCTGGTCTCCAGTTAAATCGAAGCAGCGGAGAGGAGATCTTTAATCTCTGCTTCCTCTGGTTGTTTTGTGTCTCTTTGTGGTTGTTTTGTGTCTCTTTGTGGTTGTTTTGTGTCTCTTTGTTGTTGTTTTGTGTCTCTTTGTGGTTGTTTTGTGTCTCTTTGTTGTTGTTTTGTGTCTCTTTGTTGTTGTTTTGTGTCTCTTTGTTGTCGTTTTGTGTCTCTTTGTTGTTGTTTTGTGTCTCTTTGTTGTTGTTTTGTGTCTCTTTGTTGTTGTTTTGTGTCTCTTTGTTGTTGTTTTGTGTCTCTTTGTTGTTGTCTCTTTGTGGTTGTTTTGTGTCTCTTTGTGGTTGTTTTGTGTCTCTTTGTTGTTGTTTTGTGTCTCTTTGTTGTTGTTTTGTGTCTCTTTGTTGTTGTTTTGTGTCTCTTTGTGGTTGTTTTGTGTCTCTTTGTGGTTGTTTTGCGTCTCTTTGTTGTTGTTTTGTGTCTCTTTGTTGTTGTTTTGTGTCTTTGTGGTTGTTTTTTGTCTCTTTCTGGTTGTTTTGTGTCTATTTGTTGTTGTTTTGTGTCTCTTTGTGGTTGTTTTGTGTCTCTTTGTGGTTGTTTTGTGTCTCTTTGTGGTTGTTTTGTGTCTCTTTGTGGTTGTTTTGTGTCTCTTTGTTGTTGTTTTGTGTCTCTTTGTTGTTGTTTTGTGTCTCTTTGTTGTCGTTTTGTGTCTCTTTGTTGTCGTTTTGTGTCTCTTTGTTGTCGTTTTGTGTCTCTTTGTGGTTGCTTTGTGTCTCTTTGTGGTTGCTTTGTGTCTCTTTGTTGTTGTTTTGTGTCTCTTTGTTGTTGTTTTGTGTCTCTTTGTTGTCGTTTTGTGTCTCTTTGTTGTCGTTTTGTGTCTCTTTGTGGTTGCTTTGTGTCTCTTTGTTGTTGTTTTGTGTCTCTTTGTGGTTGTTTTGTGTCTCTTTGTGGTTGTTTTGTGTCTCTTTGTGGCTGTTTTGTGTCTCTTTGTGGTTGTTTTGTGTCTTTTTGTGGTTGTTTTGTGTCTCTTTGTGGTTGTTTTGTGTCTCTTTGTGGTTGTTTTGTGTCTCTTTGTGGTTGCTTTGTGTCTCTTTGTGGTGGTTTTGTGTCTCTTTGTGGTTGTTTTGTGTCTCTTTGTGGTTGTTTTGTGTCTCTTTGTGGTTGTTTTGTGTCTCTTTGTGGTTGCCTGATGTTGCTGTAGTTCCGTTTGGTTGCTTTAATTCAAATCCAAATACAGTGAAATGTTGAAATCTCTCAAAAACGTACAACCTGAATGAATCCCAGAGAAAACTGATGTCATCATAAATACCAACCAGCTGGTGAGACGACCACTACAGCTGTGGAACACCTGATTGTAACAGAACAGGTCTGATCTTTAGAAACAGATGTACCTGCTCAGGTGAGAGACTCTCTTCCTACAGCCTGAAACTACTGGATCTT
>JAMOIN010002066.1:0-14999 GCA_024666655.1 Dascyllus trimaculatus
TGTGCTTTGCTGGGGGGCCCGGTTAGTTGGACTGGGGAGCCCGGTGTGCTGGGCTGAGCTGCTGGGGTGCCGAGTGGACAGGGTCTGCTGCGGAGCGGTGTGAACAGGCTCTGATGGAGAGCCAGGCGGGCTGTGGTGCTGGGGGCCCCCGTGTGCTGTGCTGGGGGGCCCGGTGAGCTGGTCTGGGGATCCCGGTGTGCTGGGCTGTGTTGCTGGGGAGCCGTGTTGATAGGCTAGGCTGGGGAGCGGTTTGAACAGGCTCTGATGTAGAGCCAGGAGGGCTGTTGTGCTGGGGGCCCCCGTGTGCTTTGCTGGGGAGCCCGGTGAGCTGGGCTGGGGTGCCCCGTGTGCTGTGTTGCGAAGCCCGGTGAGATCGGCTGGGGAGGCCAGTGTGCTGGGCTGTGGTGCTGGGGAGCCCGGTGTGCTGGGCTGTGGTGCTGGGGAACCGTGTAGACAGGCACTGCTGGGGAGCGGTGTGAACAGGCTTTGATGGAGAGCCAGGCGGGCTGTGGTGCTGGGGGGCCCCGTGTGCTGTGCTGGGGACCCCGGTGTGCTCGGCTGTGGTGCTGGGGAGCCGTGTGGACAGGCTCTGCTGGGGAGCGGAGTGAAAAGGCTAAGCTGGAGAGCCAGGCGGGCTGTGGTTCTGGGGGGCCCCACGTGCTGTGCTGGGGAGCCCGGTGAGCTTGGCTGGGGAGCCCGGTGTTCTGGGCTGGGGTGCTGGGGAGTTGTGTAGACAGGCTCTGCTCAGAGCGGTGTAAACAGGCTCTGATGGAGAGCCAGGCGGGCTGTGGTGCTGGGGGCCCCCATGTGCTGTGCTGGGGGCCACGGTGAGGTGGGCTGGGGAGCACGGTGTGCTTGGCTGTGGTGCTGGGGAGCTGTGTGGACAGGCTCTGCTGGGGGGTGGTTTGAACAGGCTCTGATGGAGACCCAGGCGGGCTGTGGTCCTGGGGGGCCCCGTGTTCTGTGCTGGGGACCCTGGTGAGCTTGGCTGGGGAGCGCGGTATGCTGGGCTGTTCTGCTGGGGAGCCGTGTGGACAGGCTCTGCTGGGGAGCGGTGTGAAAAGGCTCTGATGGATAGCCAGCCGGGCTGTGGTGCTGGGGGGCCCCGTGTGCTGTGCTGGGGATTCCTGTGAACTGGGCTGAGGAGCCCGGTGTGCTGGGCTGTGGTGCTGGGAGCCGTGTTGACAGGCTCTGCTGGCGAGTGGTTTGAACAGGCTCTGCTGGGGAGCGGAGTGAACAGGATGTGATGGAGAGCCAGGCGGGCTTTTGTGCTGCGAAGCACCGTGTGCCATGCTGGGGTGCCCCGTGTGCTGTGCTGGGGAGCCCGTTGAGCTGGGCTGGGGAGCGCAGTTTGCTGGGCTTTGGTGATGGGGAGCCGTGTAGAGAGGCTCTGCTGCGGAGCGGTGTGAACAGGCTCTGATGGAGAGCCAGGCGGGCTGTGGCGCAGGGGGGCCCCGTGTGCTGTGTTGGGGACCCGGTGTGCTGGGCTGGGGAACCCGGTGTGCTGGGCTGTGGTGCTGGGGAGCCATGTGGACAGGCTCTGCTGGAGAGAGGGTTGAACAGGATCTGATGGAAGAGCCAGGCGGGCTGTGGTGCTGGGGGGCACCGTGTGCTGTGCTGGGGATCTCGTTGAGCTTGGCTGGGGAGCCCGGTGTGCTGGGTTGTAGTGCTGGAGAGCCGTGTGGACAGGCTCTGCTCGGGAGTGGTTTGAACAGGCTCTGCTGGAGAGCCAGGCGGGCTGTGGTGCTGGGGGGCCCCATGTGCGTTCCTGGGGAGCCCGGTAACCTTGGCTGGGGAGCCCGGTGTTCTGGGCTGTGGTGCTTGGGAGCCGTGTAGACAGGCTCTGCTCGGAGCGGTGTAAACAGGATCTGATGGAGAGCCAGGCGGGCTGTGGTGCTGGGGGCCGCCATGTTCTGTGCTGGGGGCCACGGTGAGCTGGGCTGGGGAGCACGGTGTGCTTGGCTGTGGTGCTGGGGAGCTGTGTGGACTGGCTCTGCTGGGGGGTGGTTTGAACAGGCTCTGCTGGAGACCCAGGCGGGCTGTGGTGCAGGGAAGCCCAGTGTGCTGTGCTGGGGAGCACGGTGAGCTGGGCTGGGGAGCCCGGTGTGCTGGGCTTTGCTGCTGGGGAGCCGTGTGGACAGGCTCTGCTGGGGAGCGTTTTGAACAGGCTCTGCCGGAGAGCAAGGCTCGCTGTGTTGATGGGGGCCCCCAGGTGCAGTGCTGGGGAGCCCGGTGAGCTGGGCTGGGGAGCCCGGTGTGCTGGGCTGTGGTGCTGGATTGCCGTGTGTACAGGCTCTGCTGGGGAGTGGTTTGAACAGGCTCTGATGGAGATCCAGGCGGGCTGTGGTGCTGGGGGGCCCCGTGTGCTGTGCTGGGGAGCCCGGTGTGCTGGGCTGTGGTGCTGGGGTGCCCGGTGTGCTGGGCTGTGCTGCTGGGGAGCCGTGTGGACAGGCTCTGCTGGGGAGCGGTGTGAACAGGCTCTGATGGAGAGCAAGGCGGGCTGTGGTGCTGTGGGCCCCCGTGTCCTTTGCCGGGGAGCCCGGTGAGCTGGGCTGGGGAGCCCGGTGTGCTGGGCTGTGGTGCTGAGGAGCCGTGTGGACAGGCTCTGCTGGGGAGAGGTTTGAACAGGCTCTGCTGGGGAGCGGTGTGAACAGGCTCTGATGGAGAGCAAGGCGGGCTGTGGTGCTGTGGGCCCCCGTGTCCTTTGCCGGGGAGCCCGGTGAGCTGGGCTGGGGAGCCCGGTGTGCTGGGCTGTGGTGCTGGGGAGCCGTGTGGACAGGCTCTGCTGCGGAGCGGTGTGAACAGGCTCTGATGGAGAGCCGTCTGAACAGGCTCTGCTGGACAGCCAGGCGGGCTGTGGTGCTTTGGGCCCCCGTGTGCTTTTGTCAGGAGCCCGGTGAGCTGGGCTGGGGAGCCCGGTGTGCTGGGCTGTGGTGCTGGGGAGCCGTGTGGACAGGCTCTGCTGGGGAGTGCTTTGAACAGGCTCTACTGGAGAGCCAGGCGGGCTGTGGTGCTGGGGGGCCCCGTGTGCTGTGCTCGGGAGCCCGGTGTTCTGGGCTGTTCTGCTGGGGAGCTGTGTGGACAGGCTCTGCTTGGGGGCGGTGTGAACAGGCTCTGCTGGGGAACCAGGCGTGCTGTGCTGCGGTGTGCTGGGCTGTGCTGCTGGGGAGCTGTGCAGACAGGGTCTGCAGGGGAGCAGTGTGAACAGGCTCTGATGGAGAGCCAGGAGGGCTGTGGTGTTGGGGGCCCCAGTGTGCTGTGCTGGGGAGCCCGGTGAGCTGGGCTGGGGAGCCCGGTGTGCTGGGTTGTGCTGCTGGGGAGCCGTCTGGACAGGCTCTGCTGGGGAGTGGTTTGAACAGGCTCTGATGGAGAGCCAGGCGGGCAGTGGTGCTGGGGGGCCCCTTGTGCTTTTCTGGGGGGCCCGGTGAGTTGGGCTGGGGAGCCCGGTGTGCTGGGCTGAGCTGCTGGGGTGCCGTGTGGACAGGGTCTGCTGCGGAGCGGTGTGAAATGGCTCTGATGGAGAGCCAGGCGGGCTGTGTTGCTGGGGGCCCCCGTGTGCTGTGCTGGGGGGCCCGGTGAGCTGGTCTGGGGATCCCGGTGTGCTGGGCTGTGTTGCTGGGGAGCCGTGTTGAAAGGCTCGGCTGGGGAGCGGTTTGAACAGGCTCTGATGTAGAGCCAGGAGGGCTGTTGTGCTGGGGGCCCCCGTGTGCTTTGCTGGGGAGCCCGGTGAGCTGGGCTGGGGTGCCCCGTGTGCTGTGCTGCGAAGCCCGGTGAGATCGGCTGGGGAGGCCAGTGTGCTGGGCTGTGGTGCTGGGGAGCCCGGTGTGCTGGGCTGTGGTGCTGGGGAACCGTGTAGACAGGCTCTGCTGGGGAGCCGTGTGAACAGGCTCTAATGGAGAGCCAGGCGGGCTGTGGAGCTGGGGGGCGCCGTGTGCTGTGCTGGGGAGCCCGGTGTGCTCGGCTGTGGTGCTGGGGAGCCGTGTGGACAGGCCCTGCTGGGGAGCGGTGTGAACAGGCTAAGCTGGAGAGCCAGGCGGGCTGTGGTGCTGGGGGCCCCCTTGTGCTGTGCCGGGGAGCCCGGTGAACTGGGCTGGGGAGCCCGGTGTGCTGGGCTGTGGTGCTGGGGAGCCGTGTTTTCAGGCTCTGCTGGCGAGCGGTGTGAAATGGCTCTGATGGAGAGCCAGGCGGGCTGTGGTGCTGGGAAGCCGCGTGTGCTGTGTTGGGGAGCCCGGTGAGCTGGGATAGGGAGCCCGGTGTGGTGGGCTGTGGTGCTGGGGAGCCGTGTGGACAGGCTCTGCTTGGGAGAGTGTTGAACAGGCTCTGATGGAGAGCCAGGCGGGCTGTGGTGCTGGGGGGCCCCGTGTGCTGTGCTTGGGAGCCCGTTGAGCTGGGCTGGGGAACCCGGTGTGCTGGGCTGTGGTGCTGGGGAGCCGTGTAGACAGGCTCTGCTGCGGAGCTGTGTGAACAGGCTCTGATGGAGAGCCAGGCGGGCTTTGGTGCAGGGGGGCCCAGTGTGCGTTGCTGGGGGCCCCCGTGTGCTGTGCTGGGGAGCCCGTTGAGCTGGGCTGGCTAGCCCGGTGTGCTGGGCTGTGGTGCTTGGGAGCCGTGTGGACAGGCTCTGCTGGGGAGTGGTTTGAACAGGCTCTGATGGAGTGCCAGGCGGGCTGTGGCGCTGGGTGCCCCCGTGTGCTGTGCTGGGGGGCCCGGTGAGCTGTGCTGGGGAGCCCGGTGTGCTGGGCTGTGGTGCTGGGGAACCGTGTAGACAGGCTCTGCTGGGGAGCGGTGTGAAAAGGCTCTGCTGGATAGCCAAGCTGGCTGTGGTCCTGGGGGACCCAGTGTTCTGTGCTGGGGACCCTTGTGAGCTGGGCTGGGGAGCCCGGTATGCTGGGCTGTGCTGCTGGGGAGCCGTGTGGACAGGCTCTGCTGGTGAGCGGTGTGAAAAGGCTCTGATGGAGAACCATCCATGCTGTGGTGCTGGGGGGCCCCGTGTGCTGTGCTGGGGAGCCCGTTGAGCTGGGCTGGGGAGTCCGGTGTGTTGGGCTTTGGTGCTAGGGAACCGTGTGGAAATGCTCTGCTGGGGAGTGGTTTGAAAAGGCTCTGCTGGATAGCCAGGCGGGCTTTGGTGCTTGGGGCCCCCGTGTGCTGGGCTGGGGAGCCCTGTGAGCTGGGATGAGCAGCCCGGTGTGATGGGCTGTGGTGCTTGGTAGCCGTGTTGACCTGCTCTGCTGGCGAGTGGTTTGACCAGGCTCTGCTGGGGAACAGAGTGAACAGGCTCTGCTGGGGAGCGGTGTGAACAGTCTCTGCTGGAGAGCCAGGCGTGCTGTTGTGCTGGGAAGCACCGTGTGCTATGCTGCGGGCCCCCGTGTTCTGTGCTGGGGAGCCCGGGCGGTCTCGGCTGAGGAGCGCGGTCTGTTGGGTTGTTGTGCTGGGGAGCCGTGTGGACAGGCTCTGGTGAGGAGCGGTGTGAATAGGCTCTGATGGAGAGCCAGGCGGGCTGTGGTGCTTGGGTGCCCCGTGTTCTGTGCTGGGGAGCCCGGTGAGCTTGGCTGGGGAGCCCGGTGTGCTGGGCTGTGGTGCTGGGGAGCCGTGTGGACAGGCTCTGCTGGGGAGTGCTTTGAACAGGCTCTACTGGAGAGCCAGGCGGGCTGTGGTGCTGGGGGGCCCCGTGTGCTGTGCTCGGGAGCCCGGTGTTCTGGGCTGTTCTGCTGGGGAGCTGTGTGGACAGGCTCTGCTTGGGGGCGGTGTGAACAGGCTCTGCTGGGGAACCAGGCGTGCTGTGCTGCGGTGTGCTGGGCTGTGCAGATGGGGAGCTGTGCAGACAGGCTCTGTTGGGGAGTGGTGTGAACAGGCTCTGATGGAGAGCCAGGAGGGCTGTGGTGTTGGGGGCCCCCGTGTGCTGTGCTGGGGAGCCCGGTGAGCTGGGCTGGGGAGCCCGGTGTGCTGGGTTGTGCTGCTGGGGAGCAGTCTGGACAGGCTCTGCTGGGGAGTGGTTTGAACAGGCTCTGATGGAGAGCCAGACGGGCTGTGGTGCTGGGGGGCCCCTTGTGCTTTGCTGGGGGGCCCGGTGAGTTGGGCTGGGGAGCCCGGTGTGCTGGGCTGAGCTGCTGGGGTGCCGTGTGGACAGGGTCTGCTGCGGAGCGGTGTGAAATGGCTCTGATGGAGAGCCAGGCGGGCTGTGGTGCTGGGGGCCCCCGTGTGCTGTGCTGGGGGGCCCGGTGAGCTGGTCTGGGGATCCCGGTGTGCTGGGCTGTTTTGCTGGGGAGCCGTGTTGATAGGCTCGGCTGGGGAGCGGTTTGAACAGGCTCTGATGTAGAGCAGGAGGGCTGTTGTGCTGGGGGCCCCCGTGTGCTTTGCTGGGGAGCCCGGTGAGCTGGGCTGGGGTGCCCTGTGTGCTGTGCTGCGAAGCCCGGTGAGATCGGCTGGGGAGGCCAGTGTGCTGGGCTGTGGTGCTGGGGAGCCCGGTGTGCTGGGCTGTGGTGCTGGGGAACCGTGTAGACAGGCTCTGCTGGGGAGCGGTGTGAACAGGCTCTGATGGAGAGCCAGGCGGGCTGTGGTGCTGGGGGGCCCCGTGTGCTGTGCTGGGGAGCCCGGTGTGCTCGGCTGTGGTGCTGGGGAGCCGTGTGGACAGGCTCTGCTGGGGAGCGGTGTGAACAGGCTAAGCTGGAGAGCCAGGCGGGCTGTGGTGCTGGGGGCCCCCTTGTGCTGTGCCGGGGAGCCCGGTGAACTGGGCTGGGGAGCCCGGTGTGCTGGGCTGTGGTGCTGGGGAGCCGTGTTTTCAGGCTCTGCTGGGGAGCGGTGTGAAATGGCTCTGATGGAGAGCCAGGCGGGCTGTGGTGCTGGGAAGCCGCGTGTGCTGTGCTGGGGAGCCCGGTGAGCTGGGCTAGGGAGCCCGGTGTGGTGGGCTGTGGTGCTGGGGAGCCGTGTGGACAGGCTCTGCTTGGGAGAGTGTTGAACAGGCTCTGATGGAGAGCCAGGCGGGCTGTGGTGCTGGGGGGCCCCGTGTGCTGTGCTTGGGAGCCCGTTGAGCTGGGCTGGGGAACCCGGTGTGCAGGGCTGTGGTGCTGGGGAGCCGTGTAGACCTGCTCTGCTGCGGAGCTGTGTGAACAGGCTCTGATGGAGAGCCAGGCGGGCTGTGGTCCTGGGGGGCCCCGTGTGCAATGCTGGGGGCCCCCGTGTGCTGTGCTGGGGAGCCCGTTGAGCTGGGCTGGCTAGCCCGGTGTGCTGGGCTGTGGTGCTGGGGAGCCCTGTTGACAGGCTCTGCTGGGGAGCCGTGTGGACAAGTTCTGCTGCGGAGCGCTGTGAAATGGCTCTGATGGAGAGCCAGGCGGGCTGTGGTTCAGGGGTGCCCGGTGAGCTGTGCTGGGGGACCCCTTGTGCTGTGCTGATGAGCCGGGTGAGCAGGGCTGGGGACCCCGGTGTGCTGGGATGTGGTGCTTGGGAGCAGCGTGGAAAGGCTCTGCTGGGGGAGTTGGTTGAACAGGCTCTGCTCGAGAGCCAGGCGGGCTGTGGTGCTGGGGGGCCCCGTGTGCAGAGCTGGAGAGCCCGGTGAGCTGGGCTGTGGTGCTGGGGAGCCGTGTAGACAGGCTCTGCTGCGGAGCTGTGTGAACAGGTTCTGATGGAGAGCCAGGCGGGCTGTGATGCTTGGGGCCCCCGTGTGATGTGTTGGGGGGCCCGGTGAGGTGGGCTGTGGACCCCAATGTGCTGGGCTGTGGTGCTGGGGGCCCGCGTGTGCTGTGCTGGGCAGCCCGTTGAGCTTGGCTGGGGAGCCCGGTGTGCTGGGCTGTGGTGCTGGGGAGCCGTGTAGACAGGCTCTGATGGATAGCCAGGCGGGCTGTGGTGCTGGGGGCCCGCGTGTGCTGTGCTGGAGAGCCCGTTGAGCTGGGCTGGGGAGCCCGGTGTGTTGGGCTGTGGTGCTGGGGAGCAGTGTGGACAGCCTCTGCTGGGGAGAGGGTTGTACAGGCTCTGATGGAGAGCCAGGCGGGCTGTGGTGCTGGGGGGCCCCATGTGCTGTCCTGGGCAGCCCTGTGAGCTTGGCTGTGGAGCCCGGTTTGCTGGGCTGTGGTGCTGGGGAGCCGTGTGGAAAGGCTCTGCTGGGGAGCCATTCGGGCTGTGGTGCTGGGGGGCCCCGTGTGTTGTGCTGGGGAGAACGTTGAGCTGGGATGGGGAGCCCGGTGTGCTGGGCTGTGGTGCTGGGGAGCCGTGTAGACAGGCTCTGCTGGGGAGCCATTCGGGCTGTGGTGCTGGGGGGCCCCGTGTTCTGTTCTGGGGAGCCCGTTGAGCTGGACCGCGGAGCTCGGTGTGCTGGGCTTTGGTGCCGGGGAGCCGTGTTGTCAGGCTCTGCTGGGGAGCGGTGTGAAATGGCTCTGATGGAGAGCCAGGCGGGCTGTGGTGCTGGGGGGCTCCGTGTGCTTTGCTGGGGAGCCCGTTGAGCTGGGCTTTGGAGCCCGGTGAGCTGGGCTGTGGTGCTGGGGAGCCCTGTGGACAGGCTCTGCTGGGGAGCCGTGTGGACAGGCTCTGCTGGGGAGTGGTTTGAACAGTCTCTGCTGGAGAGCCACGCGGGCTGTGGTGCTGTGGGGCCCTGTGTGCTGTGCTGTGGAGCCCGGTTAGCTGGGCTGGGGAGCCAGGTGTGCTGGGCTGTGGTGCTGGGGAGCCGTGTGGACAGGCTCTGCTGGGGAGCCATTCAGGCTGTGGTGCTGTGGGGCCCCGTGTGCTGTGCTGGGGAGCACGTTGAGCTGGGCTGGGGAGCCCGGTGTGCTGGGCTGTGGTGCTGGGGAGCCGTGTGGACAGGCTCTTCTGAGGAGTGGTTTGAACAGGCTTGGCTGGGGAGCCGAGTGAACAGGCTCTGATGGAGAGCCAGGCGGGCTTTGGTGCTGGGAAGCCCCGTGTGCTGTGCTGGGGAGCCCGTTGAGTTGGGCTGGGGAGCCCGGTGGGCTGGGCTGGGGAGCCCCGTGTGCTGGGCTGTGGTGCTGGGGTGCCGTGTAGAGAGGCTCTGCTGGGGAGCGGAGTGAACAGGCTCTGCTGGGGAGCGGTGTGAACAGGCACTGATGGAAAGCCAGGCGGGCTGTGTTTCAGGGGAGCCCGGTGAGATGTGCTGGGGGCCCCCGTGTGCTGTGCTGGGGAGCCCCTTGAGCTGGGCTGGCGAGCCCGGTGTGCTGGGCTGTGGTGCTGGGGAGCCGTGTGGACAGGCTCTGCTGGGGAGTAGTTTGAATAGGCTCTGATGGAGTGCCAGGCGGGCAGTGGCGCTCGGGGCCCATGTGTGCTGTGCTGGGGGGCCCGGTGAGCTGTGCTGGGGAGCCCGGTGTGCTGGGCTGTGGTGCTGTGGAACCGTGTAGACAGGCTCTGCTGGGGAGCGGTGTGAACAGGCTCTGATGGAGAGCCAGGCGGGCTGTGGTGCTGGGGGGCCCCGTGTGATGTGCTGGGGAGCCCGGTGTGCTGGGCTGTGGTGCTGGGGAGCCGTGTGGACAGGCTCTGCTGGGGAGAGGGTTGAACAGGCTCTGATGGAGAGCCAGGCGGGCTGTGGTTCAGGGGAGCCCGGTGAGCTGTGCTGGGGGCCCCCGTTTGCTGTGCTGGGGAGCCGGGTGAGCAGGGCTGGGGAGCCCGGTGTGCTGGGCCGTGGTGCTGGGGAGCAGCGTGGAAAGTCTCTGCTGGGGAGCGGTGTGAACAGGCTCTGATGGAGCGCCGGGCGGGCTGTGGTGCTGGGGGGCCCCGTGTGCTGTGCTGGGGAGCCCGGTGAGCTGGGCTGAGGAGCCCGGTGTGCAAGGCTTTGCTGCTGGGGAGCCGTGTGTACAGGCTCTGCTGGGGAGGGGTTGGAACAGGCTCTGCTGGACAGCCAGGCGGGCTGTGGTGCTGAGGGGCCCCGTGTGCTGTGCTGGGGAGCCCGGTGAGCTGGGCTGGGGAGCCCGGTGCACTGGGCTGTGCTGATGGGGAGCATTGTGGACAGGCTCTGTTGCGGAGCGTTGTGAATAGGCTCTGCTGGAGAGCCAGGCGGGCTGTGGTGCTGGGGGGCCCCGTGTGCTGTGCTGGGGAGCCCGTTGAGCTGGACTGGGTAGCCCGGTGTGCTGGGCTGTGCTGCTGGGGAGCCGTGTGGATAGGCTATGCTGGGGAGCGGTGTGAAAAGGCTCTAATGGAGAGCAGGCGGGCTGTAGTGCTTTTGGGCCCCGTGTGCTGTGCTGGGGAGCCCGGTGAGCTGGGCTGTGCTGCTGGGGACCCGTGTGGACAGGCTCTGCTGGGGAGCGGTATAAAAAGGCTGTGCCGGAGAGCCAGGCGGGCTGTGGTGCTGGGGAGCCCAGTGTGCTGTGCTCGGGAGCCCGGTGAGCTTGGCTGGGGAGATCGGTGTGCTGGGCTGTGGTGCTGGGGAGCCGTGTAGACAGGCTCTGCTGGGGAGCGGTGTGAACAGGCTCTGATGGAGAGCCAGGCGGGCTGTGGTGCTGGGGGCCCCCGTTTTCTGTGCTGGGGACCACGGTGAGCTGGGCTGGGGAGCCCGGTGAGCTGGGCTGGGGAGCCCGCTGTGCTGGGCTGTGCTGCTGCGGAACCGTGTAGAATGGCTCTGCTGGGGAGCGGTGTGAACAGGATCTGATGGAGAGCCAGGCTGGCTGTGGTGCTGGGGGCCCCCGTGTGCTGTGCTGGGGAGCACGGTGAGCTGGGCTGGGGAACCCGGTTTGCTGGTCTGTGCTGCTGGGGAGCCCTGTGGACAGGCTCTGATTGGGATTGGTTCGAACAGGCTCTGCTGGAGAGCAAGGCGGGCTGTGGTAGTGGTAGGCCCCGTTTGCTGTCCTGGGGAGATCGGTGAGCTAGGCTGGGGAGTCCGGTGTGATGGGCTGTGGTGCTGGGGAGCCGTGTAGATAGGGTCTTCAGAGGAGCGGTGTGATCAGGCTCTGCTGGAGAGCAAGGCGCGCTGTGTTGCTGGGGGCCCCCGTGTGCTGGGCTGGGGAGCCCGGTGAGCAGGGCTGTGATGCTGGGGAGCCGTGTAGACAGGCTCTGCTGGGGAGCGGATTGAACAGGCTCGGATGGAGAGCCAGCCGGGCTGTGGTGCTGGGAGCCCCCGTGTGCTGTGCTCGGGAGCCCAGTGAGCTGGGCTTCGGATCCCAGTGTGCAGGGCTGTGGTGCTGGGAAGCCGTGTGGACAGGCTCTGATGGGGAGAGGGTTGAAAAGGTTCTGATGGAGAGCCAGGCGGGCTGTGGTGCTGGGGGGCCCCGTGTTCTGTGCTGGGGAGCCCGTTGAGCTGGACTGGGCAGCCCGGTGTGCTGGGCTGTGCTGCTGGGGAGCCGTGTGGACAGGCTCTTCTGGGGAGCTTTGTGAACAGGCTCTGATGGAGAGCCAGGGGGGGTGTGGTGCTGGGGGCCCCCGTGTGCTGTACTGGGGAGCCCGGTGAGCTGGGCGGGGGAGCCCGGTGTGCTGGGCCTTGCTGCTGGGGAGCCGTGTGGACAGGCTCTGCATGGGAGTGGTTTGAACAGGCTCTGATGGAGAGCCAGGCGTGCTGTGGTGCTGGGGGGCCCCGTGTTCTGTGCTGGGGAGCCGGGTGAGCTGGGCTGGGGAGCCCGGTGTGCATGGTTGTGGTGCTGGGGAGCCGTGTAGACAGGCTCTGCTGGGGAGCGGTGTGAACAGGCACTGATGGAGAGCCAGGCGGGTTGTGGTGCTGGGGGGCCTCGTGTGCCGTGCTCGGGAGCCCGGTGAACTGGGCTGGGGAGCCCGGTGTGCTGGGCTTTTCTGCTGGGGAGCCGTGTGGACAGACTCTTCTGGGGAGCGGTCTGGACAGGCTCTGCTGGACAGCCAGGCGGGCTGTGGTGCTGGGGTGCCCCGTGTGGTGTGCTGGGGAGCCCGTTGAGATGGGCTGGGGAGCCCGGTGTGCTGGGCTGTTGTGCTGGGGAGCCGTGTGGACAGGCTCTGCTGGAGAGCCAGGCGGGCTGTGGTGCTGGGGGGCCCCGTGTGCTGTGCTGGCAGCCCGGTGTGATGGGCTGTGGTGCTGTGGAGCCGTGTAGATGGGCTCTGCGTTGGAGCTGTATGAACAGGCTCTGATGGAGAGCAAGGCGGGCTGTGGTGCTGGGGGGCCCCGTGTGCTGTGCTGGAGAGCCACGTGAGCTGGGCTGGGGAGCACGGTGAGCTGGGCTGTGGTGCTGGGGAGCCGTGTAGACAGGCTCTGCTGCGGAGCGGTGTGAACAGGCTCTGATGGAGAACCGGGCGGGCTGTGGTGCTGGGGGCCCCCGTGTGCTGTGCTCAGAAGCCCGGTGAGCTGTGCTGCGGAGACCGGTGTGCTGGGCTGAGCTGCTGCGGTGCCGTGTGGATAGCGTCTGCTGGGGAACGGTGTGAACAGGCTCTGCTGGATAGCCAGGCGGGCTGTGGTGCTGGGGGCCCCCGTGTGCTGTGAGGGGGAGCCCTGTGAGCTGGGCTGAGGAGCCCGGTGTGCTGGGCTGTGGTGCAGGGGAGCCGTGTTGACAGTCTCTGCTGGCGAGTGGTTTGAACAGGCTCTGCTGGGGAGCGGAGTGAACAGGCTCTGATGGAGAGCCAGGCGGGCTGTTGTGTTGGGAAGCCCCGTGTGCTGTGCTGGGGGGCCCCGTGTGCTGTGCTGGGGAGCCCGTTGAGCTGGGCTGGGGAGCCCGGTGTGCTGGGCTGTGGTGCTGGGGAGCCGTGTGGACAAGCTCTTCTGAGGAGTGGTTTGAACAGGCTCCGCTGGGGAGCGGAGTGAACAGGCTCTGATGGAGAGCCAAGCGGGCTTTGGTGCTGGAGGGCCCCGTAAGCTGTGCTGGGGGGCCCGGTGAGCTGTGCTGGGGAGCCCGGTGTGCTGGGCTGTGGTGCTGGGGAACCGTGTAGACAGGCTATGCTCGGAACGGTGTGAACAGGCTCTGATGGAGAGCCAGCCTGGCTGTGGTTCTGGGGGGCCCCGTGTGCTTTGCTGGGGAGCCTGATGATCATGGCTGGGGAGCCCGGTGTGTTGGGCTTTGGTGCTAGGGAGCCGTGTGGACAGGCTCTGCTGGGGAGAGGGTTTAACAGGCTCTGATGGAGAGCCAGGCGGGGTGTGGCTCAGGGGAGCCCGGAGAGATGTGCTTGGGGCCCCCGTGTGCTGTGCTGGGGCCCACGTGTGCTGTGCTGGCGAGCCCGGTGTGCTGGGCTGTGGTGCTGGGGAGCCGTGTAGACAGGCTCTGCTGGGGAGTGGTTTGAACAGGCTCTGATGGAGTGCCAGGCGGGCTGTGGCGCTGGTGGCCCATGTGTGCTGTGCTGGGGGGCCCGGTGAGCTGTGCTGGGGAGCCCGGTGTGCTGGGCTGTGGTGCTGGGGAACCGTGTAGACAGGCTATGCTCGGAACGGTGTGAACAGGCTCTGATGGAGAGCCAGCCTGGCTGTGGTTCTGGGGGGCCCCGTGTGCTTTGCTGGGGAGCCTGATGATCATGGCTGGGGAGCCCGGTGTGTTGGGCTTCGGTGCTAGGGAACCGTGTGGACAGGCACTGCTGGGGAGTGGTTTGAAAAGGCTCTACTGGATAGCCAGGCGGGCTGTGGTGCTGGGGGCCCCCTTGTGCTGTGCTGGGGAGCCCTGTGAGCTGGGCTGAGGAGCCCGGTGTGCTGGGTTGTGGTGCTGGGGAGCCGTGTTGATAGGCTCTCCTGGCGAGTGGTTTGAACAGGCTCTGCTGGGGAGCGGAGTGAACAGGCTCTGATGGAGAGCCAGGCGGGCTGTTGTGCTCGGAAGCCCCGTGTGCTGTGCTGGGGGGCCCCGTGTGCTGTGCTGGCGAGCCCGTTGAGCGGGGCTGGGGAGACCGGTGTTTTGGGCTGTGGTGCTGGGGAGCCGTGTGGAAAGGCTCTGCGGGCGAGTGGTTTGAACAGGCTCTGCTGGGGGCCCCCGTGCTATGTGCTGGGGGCCATGGTGAGCTGGGCTGGGGAGTACGGTGTGCTGGGCTGTGGTGCTGGGGAGCTGTGTGGACAGGCTCTTCTGGGGGGTGGTTTGAACAGGCTCTGCTGGAGAGCCAGGCGGGCTGTGGTGCCGGGGGGCCCCGTGTTCTGTGCTGGGGACCCTGGTGAGCTGGGCTGGGGAGCCCGGTGTGCTGGGCTGTGCTTCTGGGGAGCCGTGTGGATAGGCTCTGCCGTGGAGCGGTGTGAAAAGGCTCTGATGGAGAGCCAGCCGGGCTGTGGAACTGGGGGCCCCCGTGTGCTGTGCTCTGGAGCCCAGTGAGCTGGGCTTCGGAGCCCAGTGTGCTGGGCTGTGGTGCTGGGGAGCCCGGTGTGCTGGGCCTTGGTGCTGGGGAACCGTGAAGACAGGCTCTGCTGGGGAGCGGTGTGAACAGGCTCTGATGGAGAGCCAGGCGGGCTGTGGTGCTGGGGGGCCCCGTGTGCTGTGCTGGGGAGCCCGGTGTGCTGGGCTGTGCTGCTGGGGAGCCGAGTGGAAAGGCTCTGATCTGGAGTGGTTTGAACAGGCTCTGCTGGAGAGCCAGGCGGGCCGTGGTGCTGGGGGCCCCCGTGTGCTGTGCTGGAGAACCCGTTGTGCTGGGCTGGGGAGCCCGGTGTGCTGGGCTGTGCTGCTGGGGAGCCGTGGAGACAGGCTCTGCTGGGGAGCGGTGTGAACAGGCTCTGCTGGAGAGCCAGGTGGCCTGTTGTTCTGGGGGCCCCCCGTGTCCAGTGCTGGGGAACCCGGTGTGCTGGGCTGTGGTTCTGGGGAGCCGTGTGGACAGGCTCTCCCGGGGAGCGGTGTGAACAGGCTCTGATGGAGAGCCAGGCGGGCTGTGGTGCTGGGGGGCCCCGTGTGCTGTGCTGGGGAGCCCGTTGAGCTGGGCTGGGGAGCCCGGTGTTTTGGGCTGTGGTGCAGGGGAGCCGTGTGGACAGGCTCTGCTGTGGAGTGGTTTGAACAGGCTCTGATGGAGAGTAAGGCGGGCTGTGGTGCTGGGGGCCCCCTTGTGCTGTGTTCGGGAGCCCGTTGAGCTAGGCTGGGGAGCCCGGTGTGCTGGGCTGTTGTGCTTGGGAGCCGTGTAGACAGGCTCTGCTGGGGAGCGGTGTGAACAGGCTCTGATGGAGAGCCAGG
>JAMOIN010001233.1:0-14969 GCA_024666655.1 Dascyllus trimaculatus
AGGTCAAAAATGTCACAAAAACGTCATCCCACGGTATGAGGTCAAAAATGTCACGACATCGTCATCCCGCGGTATGAGGTCAAAAATGTCACAAAAACGTCATATCGCGGTATGAGCTTAAAAATGTCACAAAAACGTCATCCCGCGGTATGAGGTCAAAAATGTCACAAAAACGTCATCCCGCGGTATGAGGTCAAAAATGTCACAAAAACGTCATGCCGCGGTATGAGGTCAAAAATGTCACAAAAACGTCATACCGCGGTATGAGGTCAAAAATGTCACAAAAACGTCATACCACGGTATGAGGTGAAAAATGTCACAAAAACGTCATACCGCGGTATGAGGTAAAAAATGTCACAAAAACATCATATCGCGGTATGAGGTCAAAAATTTCACAAAAACGTCATTCCGCGGTATGACGCGTATGAGGTCAAAAATGTCACAAAAACGTCATACCACGGTATGAGGTGAAAAATGTCACAAAAACGTCATACCGCGGTATGATGTAAAAAATGTCACAAAAACATCATATCGCGGTATGAGGTCAAAAATGTCACAAAATCGTCATCCCGCGGTATGAGGTCAAAAATGTCACAAAAACGTCATATCGCGGTATGAAGTCAAAAATGTCACAAAAACATCATATGAGGTCAAAAATGTCACAAAAGCATTATACCGCAGTATGAGGTCAAAAATGTCACAAAAACGTCATACCACGGTATGAGCTTAAAAATGTCACAAAAACATCATATGAGGTCAAAAATGTCACAAAAACATCATACCGCGGTATGAGGTCAAAAATGTCACAAAAACGTCATACCACGGTATGAGCTTAAAAATGTCACAAAAACATCATATGAGGTCAAAAATGTCACAAAAACGTCATACCACGGTATGAGGTGAAAAATGTCACAAAAACGTCATACCGCGGTATGAGGTAAAAAATGTCACGAAAACGTCATCCTACGGTATGAGGTCAAAAATGTCACGACATCGTCATCCGTCATATGAGGTCAAAAATGTCACAAAAACATCATATCGCGGTATGAAGTCAAAAATGTCACGAAATCGTCATCCCGCGGTATGAGGTCAAAAATGTCACAAAAACATCATATCGCGGTATGAGGTCAAAAATGTCACAAAAACGTCATATCGCGGTTTGAAGTCAAAAATGTCACGAAATCGTCATCCCGCGGTATGAGGTCAAAAATGTCACAAAAACGTCATATCGCGGTATGAGGTCAAAAATGTCACAAAAACGTCATCCCGCGGTATGAGGTCAAAAATGTCACAAAAACGTCATCCCACGGTATGAGGTCAAAAATGTCACGACATCGTCATCCCGCGGTATGAGGTCAAAAATGTCACAAAAACGTCATATCGCGGTATGAGCTTAAAAATGTCACAAAAACGTCATCCCGCGGTATGAGGTCAAAAATGTCACAAAAACGTCATCCCGCGGTATGAGGTCAAAAATGTCACAAAAACGTCATCCCGTGGTATGAGGTCAAAAATGTCACAAAATCGTCATCCCGCGGTATGAGGTCAAAAATGTCACAAAAACGTCATATCGCGGTATGAGGTCAAAAATGTCACAAAAACGTCATCCCGCGGTATGAGGTGAAAAATGTCACAAAAACGTCATCCCGCGGTATGAGGTGAAAAATGTCACAAAAACGTCATCCCGCGGTATGAGGTCAAAAATGTCACAAAAACGTCATCCCGCGGTATGAGGTCAAAAATGTCACAAAAACGTCATCCCGCGGTATGAGGTCAAAAATGTCACAAAAACGTCATCCCGTATGAGGTCAAAAATGTCACAAAATCGTATGAGGTCAAAAATGTCACAAAATCGTCATCCCGCGGTATGAGGTCAAAAATGTCACAAAAACGTCATATCGCGGTATGAGGTCAAAAATGTCACAAAAACGTCATGCCGCGGTATGAGGTGAAAAATGTCACAAAAACGTCATCCCGCGGTATGAGGTGAAAAATGTCACAAAAACGTCATCCCGCGGTATGAGGTCAAAAATGTCACAAAAACGTCATCCCGCGGTATGAGGTCAAAAATGTCACAAAAACGTCATACCACGGTATGAGCTTAAAAATGTCACAAAAACATCATATGAGGTCAAAAATGTCACAAAAACGTCATACCGCAGTATGAGGTCAAAAATGTCACAAAAACGTCATACCACGGTATGAGGTAAAAAATGTCACAAAAACGTCATACCGCGGTATGAGGTAAAAAATGTCACGAAAACATGATACCGCGGTATGAGGTAAAAAATGTCACAAAAACATCATATCGCGGTATGAGGTCAAAAATTTCACAAAAACGTCTTTCCGCGGTATGAGGTCAAAAATGTCACGAAATCGTCATCCCGCGGTATGAGGTCAAAAATGTCACAAAAACGTCATACCACGTTATGAGCTTAAAAATGTCACAAAAACATCATATGAGGTCAAAAATGTCACAAAAACGTCATCCCGCGGTATGAGGTCAAAAATGTCACAAAAACGCCATACCACGGTATGAGCTTAAAAATGTCACAAAAACATCATATGAGGTCAAAAATGTCACAAAAACGTCATACCACGGTATGAGGTGAAAAATGTCACAAAAACGTCATACCGCGGTATGAGGTAAAAAATGTCACGAAAACATGATACCGCGGTATGAGGTGAAAAATGTCACAAAAACGTCATATGAGGTCAAAAATGTCACGAAAACGTCAAAAAAACGTGTTACGGCCACTGGTGTCAGTGGGCCGTATTTTCTGATGTGGTGGACTTTTAAATCCGTCTGTGCAAGCCCAGCTGAATGAGGTCAAAAATGTCACAAAAACATCATGCCGCTTCAGATGACAAAAATGGTGTTTTCAGGTTAGCTGCAAGGTGTATTTACATAGAGTGGAGAGGAGATGACAATAGAGACGTAGATGAAAATAACGGAAAAATAAAATAAATGCTGCATGGCTGCTGCAGAGGAGCAGTTTACTGGATGATACATTCAGCACAGTGAAATATCTTCCTACAGTTGAAGAGCATGAAGTTTGTAGAGACTAAAAAAGCAAACTGGCACAGTCAAATAGCCTTTCTGCTGCATATGGAGCCTTTCCTCCCAACATTGGTTAAACATGAGGGCACTTGGAACAAGGTTGTACTTGTTGATTCCATGTTTTTGCAGTGTTTGATGACTTGGGGAGTGGCAAAGACCACATGAATCCGCTCCCTCACACTCTCACTGCCTTTGTTTTTTAGCGGCTATGTGACTATGACCTTGCCTTTCTACACAAACACCCAGAGAACAACGTGCCAGTCGGATGAACCAAGTATTCAGTGATTCCATGAGAAACCACGCACTGGAAAAGAAAAGTCAACCAGATGCTCCGATACTCCCAAACTTTAGCCTACTTTTCAACTTAATTGATGTTTGGAGAAAATCTCGTAGGTTTCGCTGGACAGTCACCCGAATACTTTCCGTATTATGAACGGGATGATTATCGGAGAACCATGGAAACCACTCGTACCGGACAGACCTCTCAGCATAAACCCTGGCACTAGGTGAACTGTGCGTTGTGGTCCAAGGTATCTCATATCACAGACGCCACCGACTCAACCGTATCGCCATGTTCGGATGTGGCGACCGTCTCCGAAAAACATCCAATGGAACCGCAAGCAAACACAACATGTGATTTAATGTGGAAGTGGAGGGGAGGTCAGAAGACACACCGCCTACGGGACTTTCACCCCCCCAAAAGCTCCGTCCCCGAAGTGATATAAAACAAACCTGTTGAAATGTTAACGGCACATGGCGTTTGTATACAGAGCTGGTCGTGCTGCCACAGTGGGCTACTGTGCTGCACGGCGGTGGGACCCGGCGGGACGGCCGCGCTCCTGGGAGTTTTTCAGACGTTCCGACTACATTTCCTCGGTGGAGCGTGAGCCGACGGAGTTTGGTGGAGGCCTTTGTTATTACTGCTGTTATTAATCTCTGCTTTGAGATGAAAAATGACGTTAAGGTCAAAAGGCACATGTTTGCTTTGGTACGCCACATGTCAGACGTATCAGCGCGTTCTGTACATTGGGCATTTAATGGCCAATGAAGAGCCAGTTGAGACGATGCTGCACCAGTTTTATTACTTTTTTACTTTATATGAAGAGTCTGATTGAGTGAATTCATTCTGTAATGTTACGACATAATAACTGAAGCTTTGCGTTAAATACTTTATTTGTATTTATATTACATAAATAAATAATATTAGTTTAATATCGAGTATAAGAACATATATATATAAGTTTACAAACTCTCAAACCAGTGAGGAAAGGCTTGCTGTCTTTAATATTTTTCTTTTTATTATTATTAAATCACCAAAATAACACCGTTTGTCGGTTTGAGAAGCCGTAAAAACTGAAATAATCATCACCTTTTTAACTTTCCGATGGTCTTTGAACTAACCTTGAGGGACCAGTGGTATTTCCAGGAAAATTAACTAAGCTAAGTTAGTTAAGTTAGTTAGTCCAAGCTTGAAATCATGGTATCTCACGAAAAAGCACCTTATTGTCTCATTCAGAGCTTGATGATTCAAGGGTTTTATCTTTTTTTTTCTTTAAACGATTGAAGCAATTAGACTTTTTTCTTTTTTGGTGACATATGGCATTATCACACTGTTAAATAATAATAATAATGCATTTTATTTGCTTTCCTGGGCACTAAAAGACACTTTAAAGGTAAATAATAAAGACAAAAACAAACAGCAGGTAGGGTAAGCTGCAGAAGAAGACATTCTGAGTCTCTCTCCTCCTTGTGCTGTTTCCATAGAGGTGCAGGACTTTATATTGGAATGAAAAATGAGTCCACGGTGAGGAAAAATGTGACGGGAGCAAAAACATTACCCCCAAAACTGCTTTGGTTTCAGAAGGTTAAAGTATAAAACATAAATAAACTCTCTCTTTTAGCCAGTAAAATAAGCAGCTTAGTGTTTTGGCTGCTAATGTTTTACGCTACATTAGGATCTGGATGTGTTCGTACCGACGGTTTGTTGGATCTTGTATATTTTAGCGATGATATAAGACCGTGCATAGGTCGTCTTTAAAAGTTCCTCAGGTTTGTCTCTATAATATGATTTTTGTACGACTGCTGTTGACGATATGTTTGATTTTATAATTGTATTTTGTGTTTTCGGTTTTAATTTAAATATTTTGAAGGGTGGGTTGTGGGTTAGCAGTGTTGCCTCACAGCTAGAAGATCCCCGGTTCGCGTCCCGGTTAGGACGCCTGGGATCTTTCTGTGTGGAGTTTGCATGTTCTCACCAGGTATTCCGGCCTCCTCCCACGGTCCAAAAACATGCTGAGGTTGATTGATTATTGATGTGAATGAGAGTGTACTGTCTCTATATGTAGCCCTGTGATAGACTGGTGACCTGTCCAGGGTGTCCGCTGCCTTCGCCCGAGTCAGCTGGGATAGACTCCAGCCCCCCCATGACCCTACAGAGGATTAAGCGGTGTACAGATGATGGATGGATGGATTTGAGAAGCGTCATGTCCATGAATCCTCCTTCAAAATAAATGTACTCAAGTCAGCCACAAGGCTAATTTTCATCGCCCATTCCTTTTGCCCGACTCTGTGGCATCTGTTGCATTCTTTTAGGTATTAGTAAAATAAACTTGTCAGTCTAGAAAAATTAACTGAACTATTTTCCTCTTCACAGTTTTGCATTTGTAAGATTTATATTACGGGTTATGGTATTGGCCGCAGCAAACAGATGATTATCATTAATGGCTCTGAAATTCCATGCTGGAGAATCTCTGGTAATGAGTGTTCGAATCACTGTCACTGCTGCTTTAGTTTCTCAAAAAGTAGGTATTTATTCCCAGTGGATCCGGTTTCCATGCTGAATAAAGGCTATATGCTATTTTAAAAGTATTTTTCCAGCCTATGAAACACTTCAGCTCCGCCTGATGAGTTTCACACATCTAATTTTGACACGCTGAAGAGTTTTCCAAGCTCCAAACAGCACTGCTGAGCTGTAATAACAGAGAATGAGTGAATTGACTTGTATTACCCCAGATGACACCCACAGAATCCAAACGGAGGAGTTGCATGTCAGGAGCAGCTGGCGGTTTAGAGAGAGACACCTGTGCGGATTAAGGCCCTGGTGTCCGGTTGAGTTTCGTTCCTCCCAGTGGCCGCGAGCCTAGACTGATAAATGACGCCCAGCTTTCTGGATGCATAGCTTACTGACACACATCTCACAGACATGCTGCTCTGATTTCACAGTGGAAGTGGCCTGGACAGAGGTCTGGATTCAAAATAGAACGCCTGGGTCATGTTCCACGTCTGCTGGGACCGGCCGGGACTATCCTGGTTAAGTATGGATTTGTGAAGTCTCGTGCCTTTGTTCGAATGAGAGCATCGGCCATTAAGCATGTTGGCATTTTTAAGTCTGAAAATCTACACAGCTCATTTGTAAATGCTCTCAACCAGGAAATACGAGGAGTTGTATGTTGGTGCTACAACACAAACTGATGATTAACTCTGAAAGACTGACAATAACAGAAACACTTGCTAGCATAGCAACGCTAATCCCACATGCCCCGGGCTATTTTCAGGGAAATTTCTCTACCTTTGCTTTAAAGCTTTTGTCTTTGGCCATAATTCAGACTAGCCAGGCATGCCCTATCCAGGTCTTGCATCATTTCATATGACACTACTTTCACTACATTTGCTATATAAGCCATTACATCATCTCTCATCAATCCAAACTGAGGGTTCCTGAGGCAGACTCATAATTTGCAATTGGTTAAATAAAGGTCAGTAAATAATGATTAAAAATAAATCTCACCAATAATGCAGAAAGTAGAGACATCTTACCACAGTTTCCTGAGGGAACCCTCCCAAGGGATTAATAAAGTATCCATCTATCTATCTATCTATCTATCTATCTATCTATCTATCTATCTATCTATCTATCTATCCATCCATCCATCCATCCATCCATCCATCCATCCATCCATCCATCCATCCATCCATCCATCCTTCCATCCTTCCATCTTGTCGTGATTTTATGTGGAAGATTATGTAGAATCCAACAAATCACTACCATGATGGTGAGATATTCTATCCTAGCCTACTTGTAGAGGTGGTGAACCAGCAAGTGTTTGCCCTCCATCCACTCACCCAATACAAGAGGCCTCAAATGGTCACTTTGCCATGTGCTCTTGAGCATCGAGACTCACCACTGGCTTTTGGTGCACAGGTGACCTGCACTTCACCACAACTATTGAATCATTGCACTTAAAACTGGGAATCAGATGTATGTTTGGCGAACAGAGAAACAACTACTATCACAGGACAGGGAAAGTTCTGCTCTATATTTTGATATGCAGTAGGTCTACATGAGATAATAGAGACTTGATGATTTATTCAACTGAGAAGTAAAGACAATACTTTGCACAGTGCAGTACACTCAGTTCATTCAGTACATACAAGTATGTAACAAAACATATTTACAAAGCTCCGGCCCTTCTCATAGATATGCAATATTAGTATATTATAAGCATTTATATTTAATTATCTAGATATTAACGTAGTCATTGCATTGTATATCTATTAACATATCACATATTAGCATGTACACTGATCAGGACATTGAATCCACTGACAGGTGAAGTGAATAACATTGATCATATTGGTACTATGTGATGTTCTGATGGAAAACCTTGGTCAGACTTAGACACCCAAATAAACATTGTCCCACAACAAACACACTCCCTCATGCTGATGGAAATCCCAAATGTCACTGGATGAAAATGCACCCCACCACATGGAAACAACATCAACCAACCAGGAACATGTGGAGGAACATGACAATGGTCCAACATGTTGATGTGACCTCCAGACTTCCTACAGCCCATTCTGATCAAGCATCAACAGGATGCAGTGGAACAAGTTGGATTGACAGAGGCCCCACTGCACAAGCCAGAGGACCCAAAGGATCCAGTGCCCTGGTCCTGGTTCCAGACCCCATAGGACACCCTGAGAGGTCCTCTGGTCCATGTCTAATGGTTCAGAGCATTTTGGACCACATAAGGGGGACCAACACAGTATTAGACAGGTGGTCATGATGTTATGGTGTATATGCAATGACTAGTTCATGAGCAGTTCAAACCAGAGTAATGGGTGTGGAGGTGGACACACAGCTGCACGCAGCTTTAGCTATGATTGTGACATGAATTCAAAATATTTTTTTCTCTGCAGTACTTTTTCACACGCTTCACTGTAATAGATAATTTAAGAGCATTTCAACCCAGAAGAATGGACGTGATTTTGGATGCAAATTGCATCTGGCAGGCTCTAAAGGTCAAAGCCATAAATAAGACTTGCAGATGCTCCATCTAAAAAACAGTATCTGAACACCCAAGTGTCTGGTCTACTAATATACGACGACATGCAAATGTTCCAGGCCTTTCTCTGCAGAGTGTTGGAGAACTCTCAAACTCATTTTTCTGTTTGTTCAGCTTAATAATCTAACCTTTATTGATCCCCTTCTCTGCATTTGACCCATCTTATTCATAGTTAACCTTAACTATACATACTAAGAGCAGTGGGCTCCCGTGGTGCAGCGCCCGGGGAGCAGTCAGGGGTTAAGGGCCTTGCTCAAGGGCCCACAGTGGTGGTGACTGGGACAAGTGGTCGCTCTTCCACTTCAACCTCTTCCCAGTCTGGGGGCTCGATCCGGCGTCCCACCAGTTACAGACATTGCATGAAACCATTCTGGTGCTGTGCTCAAGTCTAATAATGGAAGTGAAAATCCTGGACTCATTGTTCCAAGGCCTGGTGATCAGTAGACTTTTCTAACAGAAAAGAGAAATGTCTTTCATCTTTCTTTTTATGTCTAAGTCTCCCAAGGATCTCGAGGTCATTCGTTTTGGCCTTGGAGCTGTTACTGAATGAATCCGGGTTATTCTTTTCATTTTTCTCCCCTAAGGCCCAAAGAGTTCACAAATGATCTAATAAATAATCAAACAATTAATAAAGTCGAGAATAACAAATCATATTTGCAAAACAAAAGCTCCTTGGAGATGCACAAGTAAGACTGCAGGAAAAAATAGTTTGTCTTTTTACTTTTTACTAACTTTATACTTACAAGTTTCCTTTTTGTAGGCAGAGTGCGTCCTAAGTTATAATTAGGGTGCCAAATGAGGTACAAATTGTAAAGTCCTCTGAGACAACTTTGATTTTAGTCTTCTTAAGTCAAAAATCTGCAGCTGTATTTGTTGCGACGACTCAAAAAAACACTAAAGTTTGTGACCAGTGTTGAGCATCAGGTGCAGCAGACTTCAGACTGAAAAGAAAAACAAAAGAGAAAAATGCATCCACTTTCAGCTGCTCAGCATTTCTGACCCGCTTAATTGGATCCATGACAATAGAAAGCAACAGGAAATATGGAAAGAGACGATGAGGTTGACATGCAACTATAGCGTCTGACCAGACTTCAACCCAGATTGTTATGGCTGGTTGGCATGTGTTGGAAACCGCTGGGCCACCGGGACGCCGCTTTTGATGGTTTTCTTGGTGGGGAGAAACAATGTTAGTCTTTGATGAGTTTGTGCTGTGGCACCAATAATAAATAATAAACCACAGGGGTGGCATCTTTACATGGTCCACACAGGAAGAGCTTGAAAAACATTTAATTAAAAAACAATACTGGGCCGAGCATTCGACCCATTTTTAGACTTCCTGCCAAAAACATTTGTCCATGGTTTCTGAAACAAATATGCACATCTTTTTCAATTTCGCAGGCCTGACGTGACGCTCACCATGCTGACTGTTACATATTTGGCATCCATCCAGTTTAAAGACAAATCAAACTGAGCGAAACCGCCTTGTCTCCCGAAATTTCACAAAATGTACATCATGTCCCGCAGTGAAAAGTACACGGCTGGTGTTATTATACGTCCACTGAACCAGCCAGCTGGCAACAACAATGAACAATGATGGATAATAATTTAATCCGAGCCAATATGTCATCTCAACACTTACAGTGTTCTGTAATGACCAGAACTGTGCTGATTTCCTGCACTTAAATCCCCTCAAGAAAAATTATTCATGTGATTTACTGGAGAATAAAAACAACAGAGACAAGATGGAGGTTTGGGACTACAGTAAGAGCACCAACCAAACTACACGTTTACTGCTTTAAAGACACATATCTTAAATTAAGAACACATTAAGAGGTAGAAAGAAGGTCTTGAAGAAAACATTAGTACACAATGTGGAAATGAGGGGGGAAAAATTGGAGCAAAAGAGTCATTAATGCTCTAATTTAAGTCTCTAATGTTAGCATATCTCACTAGCTTATTACCGACGGCACTGACACAGCATCACTTCTATGGCTAAGAGCTAGCATAGCATTAGCTAACGGATTTATTTTACTGTCACCGAGTTATCATAGAGATTTCACAGTGCTGACTTTACAAAGTTCCCCTCACATAAAGTATTGGAGGACTTCTTATAGAAACACTAAAAGTAGTAAAATGAACTTAACCAAACTTTATACCTTCCTCGTTATAGAAATGCTCTGTTGGCTGTCCCATTATGAGGATGAGAAAAAGCCCATCCTTTGCGTTATTACTCCCCACTAAAGGTTTGCTTGACTGTCACAATAAAATGTTAAGCCTGGGTGTCTTTGTAGTGCTAGCAGGCATTAGGGGCTTCTGCTAGAAACACAATCCAGTCAGCAATAACATTTAGAGAAGTATGTAAAAGAGAGGAGAGGGGTAAAAGGAATGTGAGGAGAGTCCCTCGAGTGGCTGCATGAAAGTCAAAGGAGTTAAGTGAATAGTTAGAGATGACACATGTGTGCTATGTGAACAATTTTCTCTCCAGGCTCATATCGAGGCTGATATACTGTAAAAAGAGAAACGTGAGACGGTGTGTGTGTGTGTGTGTGTGTGTGTGTGTGTGTGCAGCGGTAGCAAACACAACACTCACACCATAAATCCAGCCTGTGATGATGTCACCGGATTCCTGCGAGAGCGCAAGGCTTAAATGAAAAATTACGCAGCATGAGAGCAGCACCAGGAGCGTATTCCCTGTGAAACGTCTTCATTTTATGTTTCCACACAGAGGATCGTCCTCCGGGGCTCTGCTCCTGCACCGTCCACCGTTCCAGGATCAAGTTAGCGCACATCTGTTTCGGATGCAGAGCGAAGGCTGTGGCACATACGGCCTCGTTATGATTTAAATTTAATTTATGGCGGATCATGTTTACTATGTATGCAGAATGTTTATGATGCAGGGACGCATAAAAATTTGGGTTGTCCTTAATTTTGAAATAAATGATGACCCAGAGCAGCCCTTGTGTGTATCCTGTTACAAACTCTGGGATGAATTTGCATATCGGGATGCTATTTCTGTCCCACAGCACTGTCTGCATTACATCAGCTAATTTCAACAGTATGGAGGGATCGCCAAGTTTTAAAATAGGAGCGTCGACTTTGAATCAAACCTGCGATCATTTTTAAAAGTCATCTTGAGGCACAAACGTTTCACAGAATGCAGACTTCTTGGGTTTCGGCAACAAAATACAGTGTTTGGCTCTCAAAGCTGGCCGTGGTTTTGATTTACTATTTTTCTTACTGCCATCAAATTACATTAAAAAAACCAAAGCCAAGAATGTGCTGGTTCATCCTTTAAAGCTTTGCCGCCCCGTCTGCGGCACTCACACCCGAAGTCCATTGGTTGCTGTACTAGAAAAGTCCACTGAAGTAAGCAATTTGCTCACCAGCTGAGTTGAGTATTAAGACCAATTAAAATAACTTAGTGCACAATGCCCTCTAAAGAACGTCAACAGTAGATGGAAAGTGATGTTTTTGACACTTTATAATTGACACATAACCCCATCCATGAATCCGACCACGAGGAAACAACAGGGCTTTGGTTCCTACCACTTCAACTCCATCAAAATAAAAGACGACACAACCCAAAACACAGTGCCTGGATCTGCGTTTCTCAGATAATCCACATATGGAGAGTTGGTTGCGTGGGTTAGCTAGCTATGGAGACCAGGCAGGATCTAAGCTGTTACACACCTTTATAGTTTTACTGTTATATCATTTGTTGCATGGCCACCTTCTTCAGGATGAACCCTGAACTCTGCCACAGCAGGTAGGATATTAGAAAAATGCACCCCATCACATGGCAACAACATCAACCAGTCAGGAACATGTGGAGGAACATGACAATGGTCGAACATGTTGATGTGACCTCCAGACTTCCTACAGCCCATTCTGATCAAGCATCAACAGGATGCAGTGGAACAAGTTGGATTGACAGAGGCCCCACTGCACAAGCCAGAGTAGCCAAAGGATCCAGTGGTTCCAGACCCCATAGGACACCCTGAGAGGTCCTCTGGTCCAATGGTTCAGAGCATTTTGGACCACATAAGGAGGACCAACACAATATTAGGCATGTGGTCATAATGTTATGCCTGATCTGTGTATTTATACAGAACATTCACGGTGCAGATGCATTGTGGGAAGTGTTGTTTTACTGGCTACACCTGCAGAACATGCACGGTGTTGGGTTGTGTGAGTCACAAGCAAACCCAGCTTTTATGCTTTTGTTTTTGAATTGCTGTATCTTCGGTTTAAGGACCTAGTGCAACGTTGTGAAACCTTTTCGCCCGGCCAAAATCTGCATTCAACAGTCGACTGTGTAAGAGATAAAGTTACAAAGCAACCGGAAGCTGATACTGGTGAAAGAAATGCTGGCAGGAGGCTCAAGATCCCAAATTGGAAGCTTAATTAAAAAAAAATCTGAAGTCTTTATAACATTTCTGCAAAGACGGTCAGAGCAATAAACAGAAGATTAGTCCAGCTTTTTGTTTGCAGAGCAGATCTCCACATAGCATTGTCCTCACGCCTGGTGTAGTTAAGTTCACTGACTATAGAGGAAGCATAGTGATGCAGCAGAACGATCTAGTCACAGCATGAGTTCCTCCCAAACTGTTCAGTCACACAAGGCTTGCTTCACATTTGCATTTTCTCATAAATGATTACTTGATTCCACTTAGTTCCTGATGTTTTACAGTGAGCCGAAGACATAAATCTTTCATACGCGCAGCTTCATTTCAAAACGGGCTAAATGACTGTTGGCTTCAGAAGTTTTAGTCGTTACTCAGCAGCAGATCTGATGTTCTCGTGAGCACAAAAGCGAGGACTCGTAGTGGTCTGAAGTCCTGGTAATGAGGGAGGGCATTAAACGCGCAGCTCATTAATGCTCACCGTTTAGAGAGGAGTCAGCTTATATCAGGCTTTTAATGAATCGCATTTTATTCTCAATAACAAAAGATACAAAACAGGGCCCTTCTTGTTTTTTAGGCTCGTGTTAAAGCAGATGGGAACAGACAGGTGGTGCGGTAACCCACAGGTCTAATCAGCTTCCTCTTCCGCAGGCTGTTTTAGTGTCACTGCAAAGTAACCAAGCCGGTGCATGTGAATAATTCAGATATGAGTCATCCTCTCCATCTCTTTTAGCCTCACAATTACCAATTAGAGGAAGAAAGAGCCCTGAAATGCGGCGTTTACAAGTTCCAGTAGTGCCGACTTTAATTTTTCCCCAAGTTAACCCGTCTGCTTGAGTTAGACGTCAGGGTACAGTTCAGAGGACGGGCCCGGCGGGGGGGCTCCTGCCACAACAGAGTCCGGCCTTTGAAGGATTTGAAACAGTTCAGATGACACAGAGGGGGCAGGAAGTAGAATAGCGACGGCAATGCTCTTTAGCACTGTAATCCCATTGTCAATTTTCGAGGATTAAAAGTTCTTTCATCGCGGTCATTACTGTTTGTGTGCACGTGTGTGAGTGCATGTGTGTGGGGGTGGGGGGTGGGGGTTGGACGACCACGCAGGCAGAACCAAAACAATGAGAGGGCTCGCAGTCGATCACGGGTCAGCCTCCGTGAACCTTCGACGGCACCTGTTGCTGCGTAAGACGGGTTTTCATGTTGCACCAACAATACTCTGAAAACAGGAAAGAGCAGGGACACCGAAAATAGTTCACGAGGACCAGGACTGACCCCGCAGGAAATTCTTTAGTTCCTTCCAGTCGGGGTTCAGGGAGCGATAAGGCGTTTTAAATATCTAGTGGGTGCTTGATTTAAGCTTTTTAAAAGGTATTTCTTCGACACAGAATTTGATTTGAGGTAGAATCTTTGCATAAACGCCGGCCTGAGCTGGTTTTGACATAGTGACACTTAAGTATGATTGAGGTAACACTGAGGTCAAGCCCTTGTGCTTATCACCATATAAAAGAAAACAACAACAACAACAACAATCCAGCCAGCAACCTTGGACGTCATCAGAGGAATAGGACACACAATCCAAACAGGAAGACGAGAGAAAACCAACAAGAACATAGTCAGAAAGCTGCAACAGAGCCACAAACGAGGTAGAACCTTTAGAAAACATTCTGAGAAAGAAAGAATAGCAGACAAAAGAGAATGCAAACCCCATCTGAAGTGAAATTTGAACGCCTCCTTCCCTTAAATTGGAGCCTCTCAGATGCCGCTATTAAAGGATAATCCCATTGTATGGCAACAACTTGGGTCAGTGTCATCGTTTCTTAGCAAAACGGTCCGAGTAGTTCCTGAGATTTAGGAAGAAAAGTCTGATGATCTCTGGAGAGCTATCAGATAATAATAAAAAAACCAAAGCCGAGTGAAAATCCATCCAAGAAACGTTCCAGCGGGATTAGGATCGGATTGTTTCAACCGTCTTGGGGATGTTCTGAGTGAGTCTCGGGCAGATGTTGAAAAGGTGTTATTTCATTCTCCGGCTCCAGATATCTCAGCTCACATGATCACACAGACGACACAAAGAGCAGCTGCAGCATTTAACTGATCAATTTGACTACTGAGTGAATTATGTGGTCGACGGAGCACTGAGTGGAAAGACAAGGAAAC
>JAMOIN010001864.1:0-14964 GCA_024666655.1 Dascyllus trimaculatus
ACTGTATGGAGTCAATTCCTTGATACATCGTGACTGGAAACAGCTTTTGCCTTCATATTGATCATATTTGAACAGCATCTGACAGTGAAACATGTTTGTAAACATTGATTTTTAAAAAGTGCACTGTTGCTATTTCTAATGCTCTAAAACAGCTATTCGCGGGCTGAAAATGCAACTTTTGCCACTCACTGTATGGAGTCAATTCCTTGATACAACGTTTCTGGAAACAGCTTTTGCCTTCATATTTATCATATTTGAACAGCATCTGACGTGAAACATGTTTGTAAACATTGATTTTGAAAAACTGCAGTCGAGCTGTATCTATTGCTCGAAAACAGCTTTTCGCACGCTGAAAATGCCACTTTTGATACTTACTGTATGGAGTCAATTCCTTGATACATCGTGACTGGAAACAGCTTTTGCCTTCATATTTATCAGATTTGAACAGCATCTGACAGTGAAACATGTTTGTAAACATTGATTTTGAAAAACTGTACCCTACCTGTTTCTCATGCTCGAAAACAGCTTTTCGCAGGCTGAAAATGCCACTTTTGCCACTTACCTTGTGGAGTCAATTCCTTGATACAACGTGACTGGAAACAGCTTTTGCCTTCATATTTATCATATTTGAACAGCATCTGACAGTGAAACACGTTTGTAAACATTGATGTTGAAAAACTGCAGTGTACCTGTTTGTCGTGCTCTAAAACAGCTTTTAGCGGACTGAAAATGCCACTTTTGCCACTCACTGCATGGAGTCAATTCCTTGATACAACGTGACTGGAAACAGCTTTTGCCTTCATATTTATCATATTTGAACAGCATCTGACAGTGAAACATGTTTGTAAACATTGATTTTCAAAAAGTGCAGTGTTGGTATTTCTCATGCTCTAAAACAGCTTTTCGCGGGCTGAAAATGCCACTTTTACCACTCACTGTATGGAGTCAATTCCTTGATACAACGTGACTGGAAACAGCTTTTGCCTTCATTTTTATCATATTTGAACCGCATCTGACAGTGAAACATGTTTGTAAACATTGATTTTGAAAAAGTGCACTGTTGCTATTTCTAATGCTCTAAAACAGCTTTTCGCTGTCTGAAAATTCCACTTTTGCCACTCACTGAATGGAGTCCATTACATGATACAACGTGACTGGAAACAGCCGTTGCCTTCATATTTATCATATTTGAACAGCATCTGACAGTGAAACATGTTTGTAAACATTGATTGTTAAAAACTGCAGTGTACCTGTTTGTCGTGCTCGAAAACAGCTTCTCGCGGACTGAAAATGCCACTTTTGATACTTACTGTATGGAGTCAATTCCTTGATACAACGTGACTGGAAACAGCTTTTGCCTTCATATTTATCATATTTGAACAGCATCTGACAGTGAAACATGTTTGTAAACATTGATTTTCAAAAAGTGCACTGTTGCTATTTCTAATGCTCTAAAACAGCTTTAGGCTGTCTGAAAATGCCACTTTTGCCACTCACTGTATGGAGTCAATTCCTTGATACAACGTGACTGGAAACAGCTTTTGCCTTCATATTTATCATATTTGAACAGCATCTGACAGTGAAACATGTTTGTAAACATTGATTTTGAAAAACTGCAGTCAACCTGTTTCTCATGCTCGAAAACAGCTTTTCGCACGCTGAAAATGCCACTTTTGATACTTACTGTATGGAGTCAATTCCTTGATACAACGTGACTGGAAACAGCTTTTGCCTTCATATTTATCATATTTGAACAGCATCTGACAGTGAAACATGTTTGTAAACACTGATTTTCAAAAAGTGCACTGTTGCTATTTCTATTGCTCTAAAACAGCTATTCGCGGGCTGAAAATGCAACTTTTGCCACTCACTGTATGGAGTCAATTCCTTGATACAACTTTACTGGAAACAGCTTTTGCCTTCATATTTATCATATTTGAACAGCATCTGACGTGAAACATGTTTGTAAACATTGATTTTTAAAAACTGCAGTCTAGTTGTATCTATTGCTCGAATACAGCTTTTCGCACGCTGAAAATGCCACTTTTGATACTTACTGTATGGAGTCAATTCCTTGATGCATGTGACTGGAAATAGCTTTTGCCTTCATATTTATCATATTTGAAGAGCATCTGACAGTGAAGCATGTTTGTAAACATTGATTTTCAAAAAGTGCACTGTTGCTATTTCTAATGCTCGAAAACAGCTTTTCGCGCGCTGAAAATGCCACTTTTGCCACTCACTGTATGGAGTCAATTCCTTGATACAACGTGACTGGAAACAGCTTTTGCCTTCATATTTATCATATTTGAACAGCATCTGACAGTGAAACATGTTTGTAAACATTGATTTTCAAAAAGTGCACTGTTGCTATTTCTCATGCTCTAAAACAGCTTTTCGCTGTCTGAAAATGCCACTTTTGTCACTCACTGTATGGAGTCAATTCCTTGATACAACGTGACTGGAAACAGCTTTTGCCTTCATAATTATTATATTTGAACAGCATCTGACAGTGAAACATGTTTGTAAACATTGATTTTGAAAAACTGCAGTCTAGCTATTTCTAATGCTCTGAAACAGCTATTCGCGGGCTGAAAATGCCACTTTTGCCACTCACTGTATGGAGTCAATTCCTTGATACAACGTGACTACAAACAGCTTTTGCCTTCATTTTTATCATATTTGAACAGCATCTGACACTGAAACATGTTTGTAAACATTGATTTTGAAAAAGTGCACTGTTGCTATTTCTAATGCTCTAAAACAGCTTTTCGCTGTCTGAAAATGCCACTTTTGCCACTCACTGTATGGATTAAATTCCTTGATACAACGTGACTAAAAACAGCTTTTGCCTTCATATTTATCATATTTGAACAGCATCTCACGTGAAACATGTTTGTAAACATTGATTTTGAAAAACTGCAGTCTAGCTGTATCTATTGCTCGAATACAGCTTTTCGCACGCTGAAAATGCCACTTTTGATACTTACTGTATGGAGTCAATTCCTTGATGCATGTGACTGGAAATAGCTTTTGCCTTCATATTTATCATATTTGAACAGCATCTGACAGTGAAGCATGTTTGTAAACATTGATTTTCAAAAAGTGCACTGTTGCTATTTCTAATGCTCTGAAACAGCTTTTCGCGGGCTGAAAATGCCACTTTTGCCACTCACTGTATGGAGTCAATTCCTTGATACAACGTGACTGGAAACAGCTTTTGCCTTCATATTTATCATATTTGAACAGCATCTGACAGTTAAACATGTTTGTAAACATTGATTTTCAAAAAGTGCACTGTTGCTATTTCTAATGCTCTGAATCAGCTTTTCGCGGGCTGAAAATGCTACTTTTGCCACTCACTGTATGGAGTCAATTCCTTGATACAACGTGACTGGAAACAGCTTTTGCCTTCATATTTATCATATTTGAACAGCATCTGACAGTGAAACATGTTTGTAAACATTGATTTTGAAAAACTGCAGTCTACCTGTTTCTCATGCTCGAAAACAGCTTTTCGCACGCTGAAAATGCCACTTTTGATACTTACTGTATGGAGTCAATTCCTTGATACAACGTGACTGGAAACAGCTTTTGCCTTCATATCTGTTATATGTGAACAGCATCTGACAGTGAAACATGTTTGTAAACATTGATTTTGAAAAACTGCAGTCTACCTTTTTCTCATGCTCTAAAACAGCTTTTCGCGGGCTCAAAATGCCACTTTTGCCACTCACTGTATGGAGTCAATTCCTTGATACAATGTGACTGGAAACAGCTTTTGCCTTCATATTTATCATATCTGAAAAGCATCTGACAGTGAAGCATGTTTGTAAACATTGATTTTGAAAAAGTGCACTGTTGCTATTTCTAATGCTCTAAAACAGCTTTTCGCTGTCTGAAAATGCCACTTTTGCCACTCACTGTATGGAGTCAATTCCTTGATACAACGTGACTAAAAACAGCTTTTGCCTTCATATTTATCATATTTGAACAGCATCTGACAGTGAAACATGTTTGTAAACATTGATTTTGAAAAACTGCAGTTCAGCTATTTCTAATGCTCTGAAACAGCTTTTCGCGGGCTGAAAATGCCACTTTTGCCACTCACTGTATGGAGTCAATTCCTTGATACAACGTGACTGGAAACAGCTTTTGCCTTCATTTTTATCATATTTGAACAGCATCTGACAGTGAAACATGTTTGTAAACATTGATTTTCAAAAAGTGCACTGTTGCTATGTCGAATGCTCTAAAACAGCTTGTCGCGGCCTGAAAATGCCACTTTTGCCACTCACTGTATGGAGTCAATTCTTTGATACAACGTGACTGGAAACAGCTTTTGCCTTCATATTTTTCATATTTGAACAGCATCTGACAGTGAAACATGTTTGTAAACATTGATTTTGAAAAACTGCAGTCTACCTTTTTCTCATGCTCGAAAACAGCTTTTCGCAGGCTGAAAATGCCACTTTTGATACTTACTGTATGGAGTCAATTCCTTGATACATCGTGACTGGAAACAGCTTTTGCCTTCATATTTATCATATTTGAACAGCATCTGACAGTGAAACATGTTTGTAAACATTGATTTTCAAAAGGTGCACTGTTGCTATTTCTATTGCTCTAAAACAGCTATTCGCGGGCTGAAAATGCAACTTTTGCCACTCACTGTATGGAGTCAATTCCTTGATACAACTTTACTGGAAACAGCTTTTGCCTTCATATTTATCATATTTGAACAGCATCTGACAGTGAAACATGTTTGTAAACATTGATTTTAAAAACTGCAGTGTACCTGTTTCTCGTGCTCTAAAACAGCTTTACGCAGGCTGAAAATGCCACTTTTGATACTTACTGTATGGAGTCAATTCCTTGATACATCGTGACTGGAAACAGCTTTTGCCTTCATATTGATCATATTTGAACAGCATCTGACAGTGAAACATGTTTGTAAACATTGATTTTCAAAAAGTGCATTGTTGCTATTTCTAATGCTCTAAAACAGCTATTCGCGGGCTGAAAATGCCACTTTTGCCACTCACTGTATGGAGTCAATTCCTTGATACAACTTTAGTGGCAACAGCTTTTGCCTTCATATTTATCATATTTGAACAGCATCTCACGTGAAACATGTTTGTAAACATTGATTTTGAAAAAGTGCAGTCTAGCTGTATCTATTGCTCGAATACAGCTTTTCGCGGGCTGAAAATGCCACTTTTGATACTTTCTGTATGGAGTAAATTCCTTGATACAACGTGACTGGAAACAGCTTTTCCCTTCATATGTATCATATTTGAACAGCATCTGACAGTGAAACATGTTTGTAAACATTGATTTTCAAAAAGTGCACTGTTGCTATTTCTAATGCTCTAAAACAGCTTTTCGCGGGCTGAAAATGCCACTTTTACCACTCACTGTATGGAGTCAATTCCTTGATACAACGTGACTGGAAACAGCTATTGCCTTCATTTTTATCATATTTGAACAGAATCTGACAGTGAAACATGTTTGTAAACACTGATTTTGAAAAAGTGCACTGTTGCTATTTCTAATGCTCTAAAACAGCTTTTCGCTGTCTGAAAATGCCACTTTTGCCACTCACTGAATGGAGTCCATTACATGATACAACGTGACTGGAAACAGCCGTTGCCTTCATATTTTTCATATTTGAACAGCATCTTGATAAAGGAAATGATGCCTGAAACATTGATTATGTTGAAAACTGTATGGCAAATTAGAGTTTAAATGCTCAAAACAGCCATGGCTCCAAGTCACTTGTCACTCACTGTATGGAGTCAATTCCTTGATACAACGTGACTGGAAACAGCTTTTCCTTCATATATATTATATTTGAACAGCATCTGACAGTGAAACATGTTTGTAAACATTGATTGTTAAAAACTGCAGTGTACCTGTTCCTCGTGTTCTAAAACAGCTTTTCGCAGGCTGAAAATGCCACTTTTGATACTTACTGTATGGAGTCAATTCCTTGATACATCGTGACTGGAAACAGCTTTTGCCTTCATATTTATCATATTTGAACAGCATCTGACAGTGAAACATGTTTGTAAACATTGATTTTCAAAAAGTGCACTGTTTCTATTTCTAATGCTCTAAAACAGCTTTTCGCGGGCTGAAAATGCCACTTTTGCCACTCACTGTATGGAGTCAATTCCTTGATACAACGTGACTGGAAACAGCTTTTGCCTTCATTTTAATCATATTTGAACAGCATTGACAGTGAAACATGTTTGTAAACATTGATTTTCAAAAAGTGAACTGTTGGTATTTCTAATGCTCTAAAACAGCTATTCGCGGGCTGAAAATGCAACTTTTGCCACTCACTGTATGGAGTCAATTCCTTGATACAACGTGACTGGAAACAGCTTTTGCCTTCATATTTATCATATTTGAACAGCATCTGACGTGAAACATGTTTGTAAACATTGATTTTGAAAAACTGCAGTCTAGCTGTATCTATTGCTCGAAAACAGCTTTTCGCACGCTGAAAATGCCACTTTTGATTCTTACTGTATGGAGTCAATTCCTTGATACAACGTGACTAAAAACAGCTTTTGCCTTCATATTTATCATATTTGAACAGCATCTGACAGTGAAACATGTTTGTAAACATTGATTTTGAAAAACTGCAGTCTCGCTATTTCTAATGCTCTGAAACAGCTTTTCGCGGGCTGAAAATGCCACTTTTGCCACTCACTGTATGGAGTAAATTCCTTGATAAAACGTGACTGGAAACAGCTTTTGCCTTCATATTTATCATATTTGAACAGCACCTGACAGTGAAACATGTTTGTAAACATTGATTTTCAAAAAGTGCACTGTTGCTATTTCTATTGCTCTAAAACAGCTATTCGCGGGCTGAAAATGCAACTTTTGCCACTCACTGTATGGAGTCAATTCCTTGATACAACTTTAGTGGAAACAGCTTTTGCCTTCATATTTATCATATTTGAACAGCATCTCACGTGAAACATGTTTGTAAACATTGATTTTGAAAAACTACAGTCTAGCTGTATCTATTGCTCGAATACAGCTTTTCGCGGGCTGAAAACTCCACTTTTGATACTTTCTGTATGGAGTCAATTCCTTGATACAACGTGACTGGAAACAGCTTTTCCCTTCATATGTATCATATTTGAACAGCATCTGACAGTGAAACATGTTTGTAAACATTGATTTTCAAAAAGTGCACTGTTGCTATTTCTAATGCTCTAAAACAACTATTCGCGGGCTGAAAATGCACCTTTTGCCAATCACTGTATGGAGTCAATTCCTTGATACAACGTGACTGGAAACAGCTTTTGCCTTCATTTTTATCATATTTGAACAGCATCTGACAGTGAAACATGTTTGTAAACATTGATTTTGAAAAAGTGCACTGTTGCTATTTCTAATGCTCTAAAACAGCTTTTCGCTGTCTGAAAATGCCACTTTTGCCACTCACTGAATGGAGTCCATTACATGATACAACGTGACTGGAAACAGCCGTTGCCTTCATATTTATCATATTTGAACAGCATCTGACAGTGAAACATGTTTGTAAACATTGATTGTTAAAAACTGCAGTGTACCTGTTTGTCGTGCTCTAAACCAGCTATTCGCGGACTGAAAATGCCACTTTTGATACTTACTGTATGGAGTCAATTCCTTGATACAACGTGACTGGAAACAGCTTTTGCCTTCATATTTATCATATTTGAACAGCATCTGACAGTGAAACATGTTTGTAAACATTGATTTTGAAAACGTGCACTGTTGCTATTTCTAATACTCTCAAACAGCTTTTCGCGGGCTGAAAATGCCACTTTTGCCACTTACTGTATGGAGTCAATTACTTGATACAACGTGACTGGAAACAGCTTTTGCCTTCATTTTTATCATATTTGAACAGCATCTAACAGTGAATCATGTTTTTAAACATTGTTTTTCCAAAACTGCAGTCGAGCTGTTTCTTGTGGTTTAAAACAGCTTTTCGCGTGCTGAAAATGCCACTTTTGTCACTAATTGTGTCCTGTTAATTCCCTTGCACAACGTGACTGGAAACAGCTTTTGCTTTCATATTTATCGTATTTGAACAGCATCTGACAGTGAAATATGTTTGTAAACATTGATTATCAAAAAGTGCACTGTTGCTATTTCTAATGCTCTAAAACAGCTTTTCGCGGGCTGAAAATGCCACTTTTGCCACTCACTGTATGGAGTCAATTCCTTGATACAACGTGACTGGAAACAGCTTTTGCCTTCATTTTTATCATATTTGAACAGCATCTGACAGTGAAACATGTTTGTAAACATTGATTTTGAAAAAGTGCACTGTTGCTATGTCTAATGCTCTAAAACAGCTTGTCGCGGCCTGAAGATGCCACTTTTGCCACTCACTGTATGGAGTCAATTCTTTGATACTACGTGACTGGAAACAGCTTTTGCCTTCATATTTATCATATTTGAACAGCATCTGACAGTGAAACATGTTTGTAAACATTGATTTTCAAAAAGTGCACTGTTGGTATTTCTAATGCTCTAAAACAGCTTTTCTCGGGCTGAAAATGCCACTTTTGCCACTCACTGTATGGAGTCAATTCCTTGATACAACGTGACTGGAAACAGCTTTTGCCTTCATAATTATTATATTTGAACAGCATCTGACGTGAAACATGTTTGTAAACATTGATTTTGAAAAACTGCAGTCTAGCTGTATCTATTGCGCGAAAAAAGCTTTTCGCACGCTGAAAATGCCACTTTTGATACTTACTGTATGGAGTCCATTACATGATACAACGTGACTGGAAAAAGCCGTTGCCTTCATATTTATCATATTTGAACAGCATCTGACAGTGAAACATGTTTGTAAACATTGATTTTCAAAAAGTGCACTGTTGGTATTTCTCATGCTCTAAAACAGCTTTTCGCGGGCTGAAAATGCCACTTTTACAACTCACTGTCTGGAGTCAATTCCTTGATACAACGTGACTGGAAACAGCTTTTGCCTTCAATTTTATCATATTTGAACAGCATCTGACAGTGAAACATGTTTGTAAACATTGATTTTCAAAAAGTGCACTGTTGGTATTTCTCATGCTCTAAAACAGTTTTTCGCGGGCTGAAAATGCCACTTTTACCACTCACTGTATGGAGTCAATTCCTTGATACAACGTGACTGGAAACAGCTTTTGCCTTCATTTTTATCATATTTGAACAGCATCTGACAGTGAAACATGTTTGTAAACATTGATTTTGAAAAAGTGCACTGTTGCTATTTCTAATGCTCTAAAACAGCTTTTTGCTGTCTGAAAATGCCACTTTTGCCACTCACTGAATGGAGTCCATTACATGATACAACGTGACTGGAAACAGCCGTTGCCTTCATATTTATCATATTTGAACAGCATCTGACAGTGAAACATGTTTGTAAACATTGATCTTGAAAAACTGCAGTGTACCTGTTTGTCGTGCTCTAAAACAGCTTTTCGCGGACTGAAAATGCCACTTTTGATACTTACTGTATGGAGTCAATTCCTTGATACAACGTGACTGGAAACAGCTTTTGCCTTCATATTTTTCATATTTGAACAGCATCTGACAGTGAAACATGTTTGTAAACATTGATTTTGAAAAACTGCAGTCTACCTTTTTCTCATGCTCTAAAACAGCTTTTCGCGTGCTCAAAATGCCACTTTTGCCACTCACTGTATAGAGTCAATTCCTTGATACAACGTGACTGGAAACAGCTTTTGCCTTCATATTTATCATATTTGAACAGCATCTGACAGTGAAACATGTTTGTAAACATTGATTTTCAAAAAGTGCACTGTTGCTATTTCTAATGCTCTAAAACAGCTTTTCGCGGGCTGAAAATGCCACTTTTGCCACTCACTGTATGGAGTCAATTCCTTGATACAACGTGACTGGAAACAGCTTTTGCCTTCATAATTACTATATTTGAACAGCATCTGACAGTGAAACATGTTTGTAAACATTGATTTTGAAAAACTGCAGTCTAGCTATTTCTAATGCTCTGAAACAGCTATTCGCGGGCTGAAAATGCCACTTTTGCCACTCACTGTATGGAGTCAATTCCTTGATACAACGTGACTAAAAACAGCTTTTGCCTTCATTTTTATCATATTTGAACAGCATCTGACAGTGAAACATGTTTTTAAACATTGATTTTGAAAAAGTGCACTGTTGCTATTTTCTAATGCTCTAAAACAGCTTTTCGCTGTCTGAAAATGCCACTTTTGCCACTCACTGTATGGAGTCAATTCCTTGATACAACGTGACTAAAACCAGCTTTTGCCTTCATATTTATCATATTTGAACAGCATCTGACAGTGAAACATGTTTGTAAACATTGATTTTGAAAAACTGCAGTCTCGCTATTTCTAATGCTCTGAAACAGCTTTTCGCGGGCTGAAAATGCCACTTTTGCCACTCACTGTATGGAGTAAATTCCTTGATACAACGTGACTGGAAACAGCTTTTGCCTTCATATTTATCATATTTGAACAGCACCTGACAGTGAAACATGTTTGTAAACATTGATTTTCAAAAAGTGCACTGTTGCTATTTCTATTGCTCTAAAACAGCTATTCGCGGGCTGAAAATGCAACTTTTGCCACTCACTGTATGGAGTCAATTCCTTGATACAACTTTACTGGAAACAGCTTTTGCCTTCATATTTATCATATTTGAACAGCATCTCACGTGAAACATGTTTGTAAACATTGATTTTGAAAAACTGCAGTCTAGCTGTATCTATTGCTCGAAAACAGCTTTTCGCGGGCTGAAAATGCCACTTTTGATACTTACTGTATGGAGTCAATTCCTTGATACAACGTGACTGGAAACAGCTTTTGCTTTCATATATATCATATTTGAACAGCATCTGACAGTAAAACATGTTTGTAAACATTGATTTTCAAAAAGTGCACTGTTGCTATTTCTAATGCTCTAAAACAGGTATTCGCGGGCTGAAAATGCACCTTTTGCCAATCACTGTATGGAGTCAATTCCTTGATACAACGTGACTGGAAACAGCTTTTGCCTTCATATTTATCATATTTGAACAGCATCTGACAGTGAAACATGTTTGTAAACATTGATCTTGAAAAACTGCAGTGTACCTGTTTGTCGTGCTCTAAAACAGCTTTTCGCGGACTGAAAATGCCACTTTTGCCACTCACTGCATGGAGTCAATTCCTTGATACAACGTGACTGGAAACAGCTTTTGCCTTCATATTTATCATATTTGAACAGCATCTGACAGTGAAACATGTTTGTAAACATTGATTTTCAAAAAGTGCACTGTTGGTATTTCTCATGCTCTAAAACAGCTTTTCGCGGGCTGAAAATGCCACTTTTGATACTTACTGTATGGAGTCAATTCCTTGATACATCGTGACTGGAAACAGCTTTTGCCTTCATATCTATCATACTTTGAACAGCATCTGACAGTGAAACATGTTTGTAAACATTGATTTTGAAAAAGTGCACTGTTGCTATTTCTAATGCTCTAAAACAGCTTTTCGCTGTCTGAAAATGCCACTTTTGCCACTCACTAAATGGAGTCCATTACATGATACAACGTGACTGGAAACAGCCGTTGCCTTCATATTTATCATATTTGAACAGCATCTGACAGTGAAACATGTTTGTAAACATTGATTTTGAAAAACTGCAGTCTAGCTGTATCTATTGCTCTAAAACAGCTTTTCCCACGCTGAAAATGCCACTTTTGATACTTACTGTATGGAGTCAATTCCTTGATACAACGTGACTGGAAACAGCTTTTGCCTTCATATATATCATATTTGAACAGCATCTGACAGTAAAACATGTTTGTAAACATTGATCTTGAAAAACTGCAGTGTACCTGTTTGTCGTGCTCTAAAACAGCTTTTCGCGGACTGAAAATGCCACTTTTGCCACTCACTGCATGGAGTCAATTCCTTGATACAACGTGACTGGAAACAGCTTTTGCCTTCATATTTATCATATTTGAACAGCATCTGACAGTGAAACATGTTTGTAAACATTGATTTTCAAAAAGTGCACTGTTGGTATTTCTCATGCTCTAAAACAGCTTTTCGCGGGCTGAAAATGCCACTTTTACCACTCACTGTATGGAGTCAATTCTTTGATACAACGTGACTGGAAACAGCTTTTGCCTTCATATCTATCACATTTGAACAGCATCTGACAGTGAAACATGTTTTTAAACATTGATTTTCAAAAAGTGCACTGTTGCTATTTCTAATGCTCTAAAACAGCTATTCGCGGGCTGAAAATGCACCTTTTGCCAATCACTGTATGGAGTCAATTCCTTGATACAACGTGACTGGAAACAGCTTTTGCCTTCATATTTATCATATTTGAACAGCATCTGACAGTGAAACATGTTTGTAAACATTGATTTTGAAAAACTGCAGTGTACCTGTTTGTCATGCTCTAAAACAGCTTTTCGCGGACTGAAAATGCCACTTTTGCCACTCACTGCATGGAGTCAATTCCTTGATACAACGTGACTGGAAACAGCTTTTGCCTTCATATTTATCATATTTGAACAGCATCTGACAGTGAAACATGTTTGTAAACATTGATTTTCAAAAAGTGCACTGTTGCTATTTCTAATGCTCTAAAACAGCTTTTCGCGGGCTGAAAATGCCACTTTTACCACTCACTGTATGGAGTCAATTCTTTGATACAACGTGACTGGAAACAGCTTTTGCCTTCATATTTATCATATTTGAACAGCATCTGACAGTGAAACATGTTTGTAAACATTGATTTTGAAAAACTGCAGTCTACCTGTTTCTCATTCGCGAAAACAGCTTTTCGCGGGCTGAAAATGCCACTTTTGATACTTACTGTATGGAGTCAATTCCTTGATACATCGTGACTGGAAACAGCTTTTGCCTTCATATCTATCACATTTGAACAGCATCTGACAGTGAAACATGTTTGTAAACATTGAATTTCAAAAAGTGCACTTTTGATATTTCTAATGCTCTAAAACAGCTTTTCGCGGGCTGAAAATGCAACTTTTGCCACTCACTGTATGGAGTCAATTCCTTGATACAACGTTACTGGAAACAGCTTTTGCCTTCATATTTATCATATTTGAACAGCATCTGACAGTGAAACATGTTTGTAAACATTGATTTTGAAAAACTGCAGTCTACCTGTTTCTCATGCTCGAAAACAGCTTTTCGCTGGCTGAAAATGCCACTTTTGATACTTACTGTATGGAGTCAATTCCTTGATACAACGTGACTGGAAACAGCTTTTGCCTTCATATCTGTTATATGTGAACAGCATCTGACAGTGAAACATGTTTGTAAACATTGATTTTGAAAAACTGCAGTCTACCTTTTTCTCATGCTCTAAAACAGCTTTTCGCGGGCTCAAAATGCCACTTTTGCCACTCACTGTATGGAGTCAATTCCTTGATACAATGTGACTGGAAACAGCTTTTGCCTTCATATTTATCATCTCTGAAGAGCATCTGACAGTGAAACATGTTTGTAAACATTGATTTTGAAAAACTGTACCCTACCTGTTTCTCATGCTCGAAAACAGCTTTTCGCAGGCTGAAAATGCCACTTTTGATACTTACTGTATGGAGTCAATTCCTTAATACATCGTGACTGGAAACAGCCTTTGCCTTCATATTTATCATATTTGAACAGCATCTGACAGTGAAGCATGTTTGTAAACATTGATTTTCAAAAAATGCAGTGTTGCTATTTCTAATGCTCTGAAACAGCTTTTCGCGGGCTGAAAATGCCACTTTTGCCACTCACTGTATGGAGTCAATTCCTTGATACAACGTGACTGGAAACAGCTTTTGCCTTCATATTTATCATATTTGAACAGCATCTGACAGTGAAACATGTTTGTAAACATTGATTTTCAAAAAGTGCACTGTTGCTATTTCTAATGCTCTAAAACAGCTTTAGGCTGTCTGAAAATGCCACTTTTGCCACTCACTGAATGGAGTCCATAACTTGATACAACGTGACTGGAAACAGCTTTTGCCTTCATATTTATCATATTTGAACAGCATCTGACAGTGAAACATGTTTGTAAACATTGATTTTGAAAAACTGCAGTCTACCTGTTTCTAATGCTCTAAAACAGCTATTCGCGGGCTGAAAATGCACCTTTTGCCAATCACTGTATGGAGTCAATTCCTTGATACAACGTGACTGGAAACAGCTTTTGCCTTCATATTTATCATTTTTGAACAGCATCTGACAGTGAAACATGTTTGTAAACATTGATTTTCAAAAAGTGCACTGTTACTATTTCTAATGCTCGACAATAGCTTTTCGCGGGCTGAAAATGCCAATTTTGCCACTCACTGTATGGAGTCACTTCCTTGATACAACATGACTGGAAACAGCTTTTGCCTTCATATTTATCATATTTGAACAGCATCTGACAGTGAAACATGTTTGTAAACATTGATTTTGAAAAACTGCAGTCTACCTGTTTCTCATGCTCAAAAACAGCTTTTCGCAGGCTGAAAATGCCACATGTGCCACTCACTGTATGGAGTCAATTCTTTGATACAACGTGACTGGAAACAGCTTTTGCCTTCATATTTATCATATTTGAACAGCATCTGACAGTGAAACATGTTTGTAAACATTGATTTTGAAAAACTGCAGTCTACCTGTTTCTCACTCTCGAAAACAGCTTTTCGCGGGCTGAAAATGCCACTTTTGATACTTACTGTATGGAGTCAATTAATTGATACATCGTGACTGGAAACAGCTTTTGCCTTCATGTCTATCATACTTTGAACAGCATCTGACAGTGAAACATGTTTGTAAACATTGATTTTGAAAAAGTGCACTGTTGCTATTTCTAATGCTCTAAAACAGCTTTTCGCTGTCTGAAAATGCCACTTTTGCCACTCACTGAATGGAGTCCATT